>SJYQ01018846.1:64058-76333 GCA_006410935.1 Redunca redunca
TGAAGAAGGCTGAGCGCTGAAGAATTGATGCGTTTGAACTGTGGTGTTGGAGAAGACTCTTAAGAGTCCCTTGGACTGCAAGGAGATCCAACCAGTCCATTCTGAAGGAGATCACCCTGGGATTTCTTTGGAAGGAATGATGCTAAAGCTGAAGCTCCAGTACTTTGGCCACCTCATGCGAAGAGTTGACTCATTGGAAAAAACTCTGATGCTGGGAGGGATTGGGGGCAGGAGGAGAAGGGGACGACTGAGGATGAGATGGCTGGATGGCATCACTGACTCAATGGATGTGATTCTGAGTGAATTCCAGGAGTTGGTGATGTACAGGGAGGCCTGGCGTGCTGCAATTCATGAGGTCACAAAGAGCCAGACATGACTGAACGACTGAACTGTACTGAACTGATGGGCATAATGTAACTTTTAATTTTGATTATGTTTCAACTTGGTTTAATGACTATTTTGCTGCACAAAAGAAGGTAAATGGGTCTAGATCTGGTGGTTTTCTACCTGATGTTTATCAAATATGGGATGAGGTCATATGGCTAACTCCTAAAGAGGGACGCCTCCTGGCTAATACTCCTATATGCTGGAAACAAATAGAGCCACCCCCAGAAGTTAGCCAACAACTTAATTATAATGATTAAAAACAACTGGGATTTTTGCCTCAAGAAATATGCAATGTAATCCTTCCTGTGTTCCTGTGTTTTCAAATCCCAGTTCAGGTCCTCCTTTTGCCTGGCCAGGCACTAATTGGGACTGGATTCCCTCAGGCATGCTGGCTTGCCCCAGACAGGGTCTACTGGATTTGTGGCTCTTACCTATGGGAGTGGCTTCCCCCTGGTTGGATAGGGAGATGCACCCTAGGTCTAGCTTTTACTCTTGGCTTCATATTTTCAGAGCTTACAGAGAAGCCTTACTAATCTGCCACATGTTAAAACTCATTGGGCAAGATATGTGTTTCACTGGTATGATTATCTGGCTGCAATGTTCGTTCCCTCTCTGGGAACTACAGATAAGATGCTATGGTGCAAGTGGATGCTCTGACTAACTTTCAGCCCTTAGTGATGAACAAATACAAATTAGAAAGGTGGTTTTACAAAACAGATTGGCCTTAGATATCCTAACGGCTGCACAAGGAGAAACTTGTGCCATTGTTCATACCCAGTATGAGTACTAATGTTACTCACTTTACTAAACACATGAACAAGATGATTCAGGCTATGGATTCTCCTGAAGCCTCAGTCACCTCACTTTGGGAAACGTTAACTAGCTCCCCATGGTGGAAAACTATCTTCATTGTAATAATTCTAATTGTTTTGTTTTCACTGTTTGCTCCCTGCACCTGTAACTGTATAACTGGATTTGTTTCTAACTATTTGAAAGCTTTTAAGTTACAAATGGTTGTCCAGGCTCCTACAAGTGCCACAACCGCTTCCAAATATTATTTGGAGCCCCTGGATCAGAGACCCTCAATATGAGCCTTAGGGGAATATGTTGCCTCAGCAATTTAGGGACCACGCCTCTCAACAGCAGGAAGTAGTTATGGAACGAAAATGACACCCCTTTCCCTTGGCAACATAATTCTCCTAAAAGAAAAGGGGGGAATGAGAGGGTCAGTTCCTAGGTAGGTTGATAAGAAGTCTGGGGTTCCCGGGGAGGAGAAAGGGGTCTGGGGCTCTCGAAGTGGAGATAGGGGTCTGGAATTCTCAAGGAGAAAAGGACAAACATTTTTTTCTCTATATTTCTTAGTCTTAGTCACATGAAACATTTTTTCTTTAAGCCCAGAACTGATCATTACACAACAAACAAGTTTAAACTCTGTACTAAGGATTACATAATAACAATATATCCCACTTGAGGACAGTTTCTCCTTTCTGAAAACCTTCTGACTAATCTTGTTATCTTAAAATGTAAATTGTGGGAGTGGGTCTAGTCAGATCTTTACAACCTTGAACCATTCTTTTGATTTATTGTAATAACCAATTAAAAAAGTATATAACTCCCTTGCTAACACTAGCGAGGGGGGCATGCTCCATCCCCCTTCTGATGTCTGTGTCAGAAGCTTTCTCTGTCTCTTTTTATACTTTAATAAAACTCTGCTATACAAAAGCTCTTGAGTGATCAAGTCCTCATCCTGAAGTTAAATCTTCTTTGGCGATCACAAATCTAACCTTTCACCATAAGCTATCACCTTCCTCCAGGGTATCTTCCTGACCCAGGGATTGAACCACATCTTCTGGGTGGGGCTCCTGACTGGCAGGTGGATTCTTTACCACTCATCCACTGGGCAAGCCTGGGGAAATGCTTAGAACTAGTCTATTCATTTTCCCACCTGGAAGCCTCTTGAGAAATGTGAACACGGCCCATATCAGCCCTTAGTCTCTTCCTGGCTGAACATCCTTAGTTCAGTTCAGTTCAGTCTCTCAGTCATCTCCGACTCTTTGCAACCCCATGAATCGGAGCACATCAGGCCTCCCTGTCCATCACCAACTCCCGGAGTTTACCCAAACTCATGTCCATCGAGTCAGTGATGGCATCCAGCCATCTCATCCTCGGTCGTCCCCTTTTCCTCCTGCCCCCAATTCCTCCCAGCATAAGGGTCTTTTCCAGTGAGTCAACTTTTTGCATGAGGTGGCCAAAGTACTGGAGTTTCAGCTTCAACATCAGTCCTTCCAATGATCACCCAGGACTGATCTCCTTTAGGATGGACTGGTTGGATCTCCTTGCAGTCCAAGGGACTCTCAAGAGTCTTCTCCAGCACCACAGTTCAAAGGCATCAATTCTTCAGCGCTCAGCCTTCTTCATAGTCCAACTCTCACATCCATACATGACCACTGGAAAAACCATAGCCTTGACTAGACAGACCTTAGTTGGCAAAGTAATGTCTCTGCTTTTGAATATACTATCTAGGTTGGTCATAACTTTTCTTCCAAGGAGTAAGTGTCTTTTAATTTCATGGCTGCAATCACCAAGTGCAGTGATTTTGGAGCCCAAAAAAATAAAGTCTGACACAGTTTCCACTGTTTCCCCATCTATTTCCCATGAAGTGATGGGACCAGATGCCATGATCTTCGTTTTCTGAATGTTGAGTTTCAAGTCAACTTTTTCACTCTCCTGTTTCACTTTCATCAAGAAGCTTTTTAGTTCCTCTTCACTTCTGGCATAAGGGTGGTGTCATCTGCATATCTGAGATTATTGATATTTCTCCTGGCAATCTTGACTCCAGCTTGTGTTTCTTCCAGCCCAGCGTTTCTCATGATGTACTCTGCATAGAAGTTAAATAAGCAGGGTGACAATATACAGCCTTGACGTACTCCTTTTCCTATTTGGAGACAGTCTGTTGTTCCAGGTCCAGCTCTAACTGTTGCTACCTGACCTGCATATAGGTTTCTCAAGAGGCAGGTCAGGTGGTCTGGGATTCCCATCTCTTTCAAAATTTTCCACAGTTTATTGTGATCCACACAGTCAAAGGCTTTGGCATGTCAATAAAGCAGAAATAGATGTTTTTCTGGAACTCTCTTGCTTTTTCGATGATCCAACGGATGTTGGCAATTTGATCTTTGGTTCCTCTGCCTTTTCTAAATCCAGCTTGAACATCTGGAAGTTCACAGTTCACATACTCTTGAAGTCTGGCTTGGAGAATTTTGAGCATTATTTTGCTAGCATGTGAAATGAGTGCAATTGTGTGGTAGTTTGAAGATTTTTTGGCATTGCCTTTCTTTGGGATTGGAATGAAAACTGACCTTTTCCAGTTCTGTGGCCACTGCTGAGTTTTCCGAATTTGCTGGCATATTGAGTGCAGCACTTTGACAGCATCATCTTTCAGGATTTGAAATAGCTCTACTGGAATTCCATCACCTCCACTAGCTTTGTTCGTAGTGATGCTTTCTAAGGCCCACTTGACTTCCCATTCCAGGATGTCTGGCTCTAGGTGAGTGATCACACCGTCGTGTGCGATCACTATGTGATCTAATTATACTATTAGATATTAGACTATATCTAATAGTCACATAAGACCAAGACCCAAGTCTTAAAAGCACCGTAGGAGGAATACATGTTTCAACTCTGCTTCTAAAATCTGGTGTCTCAAGGGACTTCCCTGGTAGTCAATGCAGGGGACTTGGGTTTGCTGCCTGGTGGGGAAACTAAGATTTCCATGGCATGGCATGAGGCAATTAAACCCAAGAGCTGCAGGTAGAGAAATACCCTCAGGCTGCTATGAAGACAAGGCCCAGCCAAGAAAAAAAAAGGTAGTGTCTCAAAATAAATACAACAAAGATATCCAAAGAAATCTTTACATTAAAAAAAAAAGGTAGAAAATAAGTTAAATAGCCAACATGATTGCTTAAACAAATTCATTTTATAGACTATTGTTCAGCCTTTTACCAAAAACTGGTAGATTTTTAGCGCAGAAAGATTGTCGTGATAATGCGAGTAGAAAAAAACAAGTTGCAAAACACTGTGTGTCACATCTGTTTGTCTGCTAGGCAGGAAGTCTGTCTTTCTCAGCTTCTCTCTCTCCCATCTCTCTGCCTCTTAGACATTTTGTTTTTTAGTGTATCTATATACAAATGGGGGGAGAATGTTTCCTGAACCCTGCATGCTGCTGCTGCTGCTGCTGCTAAGTCGCTTCAGTTGTGTCCGACTCTGTGAGACCCCATAGACGGCAGCCCACCAGGCTCCCCCGTCCCTGGGATTCTCCAGGCAAGAACACTGGAGCGGGTTGCCATTTCCTTCTCCAATGCATGAAAGTGAAAAGTGAAAGTGAAGTCGCTCAATCGGGTCCGACTCTTCGAGACCCCATGGACTGCAGCCTACCAGGCTCCTCGGTCCATGGGGTTTTCCAGGCAAGAGAACTAGAGTGGGGTGCCATTATTTCTAAATACTAGAGATGTCTTGTTTCTAGAGTATAGAGGATGAGGTTTGGGGGATCGTAACAATATGATTGATATCTGTAATGTTTTTTATAAAGAGCACATATTACTTTCATAATCAGAAAACAGCAACAACAATAATAAAGGATTCACAGTGCTTTGGTGAGCTTGCAGTGCTTTGGTGAGCTCTGAATATCATGGTGTTGATGTATTTCCTCCTTCACATTCTTTTTGTTTATTCATTCAACAAATGCTCTTTAAGGCCTTGTCTGCACCAGACCTTGTGCTGGGCCTTGGGCTCTTAGAGCTTAGTGAGGTGTGATCCTCGCTGTGAGAAGCTCACAGATGTCAGAGAAAACCCAGCATGATAAATGCTAGAACAGAGGAAATCACTGGGGGAGAGACTCCCTGAGTCTTGACTTTAATAGCACTTGTCAGCCATTAAAGTGATTTTGGGTGATTGGGAGCAGCCTGTGCAAAGGCCTAGATAGAAGCAGGAAGAGCTGTGGTGTGTTGCTTAACCCTCCACCTATTTCCTCCTAGTCCAAGCTATCACCATCCCTCACTGCCCTCCACTGCATGCTTCCCCTCCAGACTATCTTGGACCTAACAGCAGAGTGATCTTTCAAAAATACAAAGGCAACCATGTCAACCCCCTGCTCAAAACCAACTCTGTGGCTTCCTCTTGCAACTAGGAGAAAAAAATCCAAAGATCCTCCACCCAGGAGATCCTGCACCCAAGTCATCAGGAAATCTGTTGGTTCTACTTTCAAAACATGTCCTGACTCCGACTGCCTCTTGCCATCTTCAGTGCAGCCACTGCTGCAAACCACCATTGCTTCTTCCCTGTGTTTTCATAGAAACTTCCTCACTGTCCTCCTGCTTAAACCCATCTGCCCCCAGCGTAGAGTTGTCGTGTCAGGCCTCTGGTCTAAACATCCAACATCTTCTATTTCACCCAGAGCCAAAGGGTGAAAGCCAAAGGCTTCATAGTGGCCCACGGTCTCTGCACATCAGGCTCTTCATTGCCCCTCTGACATCACCCCTTCCTGCTCTTCTCTCACCCACCTCCTCTCTCACCCACTTGTCACCGAGCACAATGGCCTCCTGCTCTTCCGCTCACATCAGGCTCGCTCTGGCCCAGGGCCTTTGCTCCAGGGGTTTCTCTGTTTGGAAATCTGTGCTCCTAGATGATCACATGACTTCCTCTCTCACCATCTTCAAAGCCGTTCTCCTGATTTCTATCTTTGTCTCAGAACCCTCTCTTCCCTGAGTACCATTATCACTCCCAGCCTCTCTCTCTCCTTGCTTCTCTCTTTTTCTTGTGGCAAGCATCATTGATTCACTAGGGCTTCTCACATTTGCCCCAAATACAGAGATGAAACTTCCTGCCATTTGGGATGATGGCAGGTGGTTAAGAGTGTGATAGCTATGTGGCTGTGGGTGTCATTTCTCAAATTTCCTGAGGTGGTGGCTCTTGCTGAAGGAAGAAACAACTGGACTCCATCTTAGCCCAGGCTGCGAACATTAGGCTACACGTATGGTCACCCTCCCAATGGACTCTGAACTTTGTGCCCGGTGTCTATAGAAATGGCACACCAATGGAAAACCAGACCCCCGGATAAAAGAGCCTCAGGACTTGTACTTGGACTCTCTGTTGCCTCAAAGAATATGCTAATTATCTCTGTAACAGAACAAAGTGGTAAATTCCATTATGTTTATCAGGATATGACCACAGGCCTATTGATAAATATCCACTGCTTTATCTAGTCTTGTGACACATGAATCATGGGTTAATTTTGATCGTATCTCTCTTTTACCTTGTCCAGATTAGTTTCGAGGAATTTGGGGAGGTGGGTTTGAGCAAGTACACTTAGGGTATGTAAGGTTTTCACAAAAACTGGTCGGGGTCCTTGGCTAAGAGGAGACTCTGCCTTGGGCCTGCCAGTATAATAAACTGCACTCCACTATCTACATTGTCCTTCTGAGTGAGTTTGTTTCCCGGAATGCGTGGCTACAACATGGCTAGATGTCCCACGGGGCAAGTTCAGGTGAGGTGAGAAATGGGAACTAGGGTTGAACATGGCCTGGGTCAGGTCCAAATCAGGGACCAGCAAGGAAAACACTGACCTGGGTGTCAAGCCAGAGCAGGGGGGCTCAAGCCTATGGGAAAAGTTTTGAACCTTTGGGATTTGACTGAAGATTAAAAGCTTAAAAGTTAGGTTATATCAATCCTACAAAGACCTATGAAACCCTATGTCCTGTGCCTGCTACCCTGTGCCCTTCTGTCTGACTTAATCTCCTCCAACTCTCCCCACTCACTATGCAGCAGGCACTCTGGCCTCCTTGTTCCTAGAACTCCCCAGGTGCACTCCTTCCTGCCCCAGGGCCTCTGCAATTGCCATTCTCTCCTCCTGAAACACTCTCTCCCAGGTGTCTGCATTCTTATTCCTTTTTTCATTCAGGTCTTTACTTCAAGGTCACCTTCTCAGTGAGGCCTTCCCTGTCCACCATCACACAATGCACTCTCACATACCAGACTTCTTACCCCCCTCTCCAGATTTTACTTTTTCTTCTTAATATCTATCCCGAACTAACAAATTAGAGATAGAGCTGGACATGGAAAAACAGACTGGTTCCAAATCAGGAAAAGAGTACATCAAGGCTGTATATTGTCACCCTGCTTATTTAACTTATATGCAGAGTGCATCAACGAAATCCCGGGCTGGATGAAGCACAAGCTCAAATCAAGATTGCTGGGAGAAATATCAATAACCTCAGATACGCAGATGACACCACCCTTATGGCAGAAGGCAAAGAGGAACTAAAGAGCCTCTTGTTGAAAGTGAAAAAGGAGAGTGAAAAAGTTGACTTAAAACTCAAAATTTAGAAAACAAAGATCATGGCATCTGGTCCCATCACTTCATGGCAAATAGATGGGGAAACAATGGAAACAGTGACAGACTTTATTTTCTGGGGCTCCAGAATCACGTGTGGATGGTGACTGCAGCCTTGAAATTAAAAGATGCCTGCTCCTTGGAAGGAAAGCTATGAGCAATTAATGTCAATATTTGGCAAAACCAATACAGTAATGTAAAGTAAACCAAAGTAAAAATAAAAATTATAAATAAAAAAAAAAGAAAGCTGATTAAAAAAAAAGAAAGAAAGTGAAAGGCGCTCAGTTGTATCTGACTCTTTGTGACCCCCATGGACTATTCTCCAGGCCAGAATACTAGAGTGGGTAGCCTTTCCCTTCTCCAGGGGATCTTCCTGATCCAGGGATCAAACCCAAGTATTCACTGCAGGTGGATTCTTTACCAGCTAAGCCATAAGGAGTCAGACACGACTGAGTGGCTGAACTGAACTGCGGCATGTGGGATCTTAGTTCCCTGACCAGGGATCAAACCCAAGACCCCTACAGTGGGGGCACACAATCTTAACCCCTGGACAACCAGGGAAGCCCCAATTTAAATTAAAAACTAAAAAGAGGATCATCCTATTTATTTCTAGTAAGAAATAAAAGAGTGGTAGGAAAATATCTGGCAAGTAATAGATGCTTGAGACTGCCCTAGGTTCATCCACAAGTATTTATAGAAGACCTCCTTTGTGCACTGGCTCTTAGAGATATAGCAGTGAACAGCAATCCCTGTCATCAGTCTGTTGACATGCTAATGGAGACAGAGATAACAATAGATAAGGGCAGTCATTTGTTAGTTCAGTTCTGTTCATTTGCTCAGTCATGTCTGACTCATTGCGATCCCATGGATTGCAGCATGCCAGGCTTCCCTGTCCATCACCAACTCCCAGAGCTTACTCAAACTCATGTCCATTGAGTCAGTGATGTCATCCACCCATCTCATCCCCTGTCATCCCCTTCTCCCACCTTCAATCTTACCCAGCATCAGGGTCTTTTCTAATAAGTCAGTTCTTCTCATCAGATGGCCAGAGTATTGGAGTTCTAGCTTCAGCATCAGTCCTTCCAATGAATATTCCACACCAGTTTCCTTTAGGATGGACTGGTTGGGTCTCCTTGCAGTTCAAGGGACTCTCAAGAGTTTTCTCCAACACTACAATTCAAAAGCATCAATTTTTCAGTGCTCAGTTTTCTTTATAGTCCAGCTCTCACATCCATATGTGACTACTGGAAAAACAATAGCTTTGACTAGACGGACCTTTGTTGGCAAAGTAATGTCTTTGCTTTTTAATATGCTGTCTAAGTTGGTCATAGATTTCCTTCCAAGGAGTGTCTTTTAATTTCAAGGCTGCAGTCACCGTCTACAGTGATTTTGGAGCCCCAAAAATAAACTCTCTCACTCTTTCCATTGTTTTCCTATTTGCTATGAAGTGATGGGACTGGATCCCATGATCTTTGTTTTTTGAATGTTAAGTTTTAAGCCAAATTTTTCACTCACCTCTTTCACTTTCAACAAAAGGCTCTTTAGTTCCTCTCCACCTTCTGCCATATGGGTGGTGTCATCTGCATATCTGAGGTTATGATATTTCTCCCAGCAATCTTGATTCCAGCTTGTGTTTCTTCCAGCTCAGCATTTCCCATGATGTATTCTACATATAGGGCTTCCCTTATAGCTCAGTTGGTAAAGAATCTGCCTGTAATGCAGGAGACCCAGATTCAATTCCTAGGTTGGGAAGATCCCCTGGAGAAGGAAATGGCAACTCACTCCAGTATTCTTGCTTGGAGAATCCCATGGACAAAGGAGCCTGGCAGGCTACAGTCCATGGGGTCACAAGAGTCGTACATGACTTAGCGACTAAACCACCACCATTCTGCATATAAGTTAAATAAGAGGGTGACAATATACAGCCTTGATGTACTCCTTTCCCAGTTTGGAGTACGGTACAGCCACATGCGGCAAGGTACAGCCAAAAAATAAAAATAAGTAAAATAACAATAAAAATAATAAAATAATTATTAAAAGTTTAAGTTGATATGTTGTATTTTCATTCAGTTCAAGATTTTTTTTTTTTTTTTGGCCAAGAGGCATGGAGGATTTCATTTCCCCCACCAGGAATCAAACCCTCAACCTCAGCAGTGGACCGCTAGGTAAGTCCTCCATCTTTTTGTGTGTGTGTAAGCTTATGTCATGCACCAAATACACAGTATGCTGCTCCACGTAGCCTGGAGGGAATGACTGGGCGCCCCCTAGAGCTCAGTGTTAAGTGGTGGCTCTCCACGTAGCACAGGAAGGAAAACTTAGCTGTGCTCTACTAAGAAGTCATTAACACTCTTTCTGGGAGAAAGGATTTCAAGTGCTTTTTAAAACTTTTTTCCTCCTTACTAAGTTCCAATTCGTGATTTTTCTACAATGACGTGCATCCTAGGTCGCTTCAGTCCTTTCCAACTTTTTTTGACTTCATGGACTGTATAGCCCACCAGGCTCCCCTGTCCATGGGATTCTCTAGGCCAGAATACTAGAGTGGGCTCATTTCCTCCTCCAGGGGATTTTACTGAGCCAGGGATCACACCTGCATTTCCTGTGGCTCCTGTATTGCAGATGGATTCTTTACCACTTGAGGCACCCGGGAAGCCCTCAAAAAGCAGCCTCTCCTTGCGACCATGACAGGACTCGAACCTGTAATCTTCTGATCCGAAGTCAGACGCCTTATCCATTAGGCCACATGGCCACTGACAATCACAAGACAGTGATTTTGTAACAAGAAAAAAATATAATGGAAAGAGCCTACTGAAGTGTTTTCAGTGTACTGAAAATGTACAGAATGTCTATCTTCCCACAAGAACAAAATTTTCCAAGTGTATGGAGGAAATTCCTTTGCGGTCCAGTGGTTAAGACTCTGCACTTCCGGTGCAAGCAGCATGGGTTCAAGCAGCAAGATCGTGCCTGCGGCTCAGCAGGGCAGCGTGTATTGAGTTGGCCAAAAATTCATTTGGGCTTTTCCATAAGATGGTACAGAAATATCCAAACAGACTCTTTGGCCAACTCAATAAAATAAATAAAATGAAAAGTGCACTGAAGCCTAAAATGTAGTGTTATGATTCTGAATGATTATAACTAGAAATAACTGTAAGTAGCCCCAGCCCCAAGGCTTTTATTGCCTATGAAAAACAAATGGGGGGAGAGGGGGGCAACAGACAGGGGTAAGGGATTGAGGTACAATCTAATGACAATGTGTATAAAATAAGTAAGCTACAGGGTGTATTGTACAGCTCGGGGGAAGCATAGCCAATATTTGGTAATAACTTTAACTTGAGTACATCTGTAAGTTTTGAAGTCTATGCTGTGACCTGAAACTAATATCATATTGTAAATCAACTATATGCCTCTGTTTTTCTCTAAAATGATGGGCTGGTACTCAGATTATCTTATTCTTTAAAATCCCTCTTTCTTCTCTTTTGTCTGCTCTCCCCACTCCACCTCCAGGTTTCTACCTTGCAGTCTTTGGGCCGAATGACAAATGTAGTTTAATGAATCTCTCAGTGAAAAAAAGAAGAAAAAAGATAAAAAGGATGTTTTTGAAAGCTCATGATGCAATCACAAGGATCCACGCAGGTGGACGGTCTGCACAAAGGCACATGAACTTGTTCTGGCCCAGAGGGTTGGTCACTGACCAAGGAAAATTCCAGACTTTCTTTGCACTGGCCCCAGGGAACATTGCTCCTAGGGAGAAGTGACCGGAAGTAATATGGATACATACTTTCCCCTAAAAGAGGGAGGAGTTCAGTTCAGTTCAGTTCAGTTGCTCAACGTGTCCGACTCTTTGCGACCCCATGAATCGCAGAACGCCAGGCCTCCCTGTCCATTACCATCTCCCGGAGTTCACTCAGACTCACGTCCATCGAGTCCGTTTTGCCATCCAGCCATCTCATCCTCAGTCGTCCCTTTCTCCTCCTGCCCCCAATCCCTCCCAGCATCAGAGTCTTTTCCAATGAGTCAGCTCTTCCCATGAGATGGCCAAAGTACTGGAGTTTCAGCTTTAGCATCATTCCTTCCAAAGAAATCCGAGGGCTGATCTCCTTCAGAATGGACTGGTTGGATCTCCTTGCAGCTCAAGGGACTCTCAAGAGTCTTCTCCAACACCACAGTTCAAAGGCATCAATTCTTTGGCACTCAGCCTTCTTTACAGTCCAACTCTCACATCCATACATGACCACAGGAAAAACCATAGCCTTGACTAGACGGACCTTAGTCGGCAAAGTAATGTCTCTGCTTTTGAATATGCTATCTAGGTTGGTCATAACTTTTCTTCCAAGGAGTAAGTGTCTTTTAATTTCATGGCTGCAGTCACCATCTGCAGTGATTTTGGAGCCCCCCAAAAAAAGTCTGACACTGTTTCCACTGTTTCCCCATCTATTTCCCATGAAGTGATGGGACCAGATGCCATGATCTTCGTTTTCTGAACGTTGAGCTTTAAGCCAACTTTTTC
>SJYQ01018846.1:76676-95759 GCA_006410935.1 Redunca redunca
AGTCTGAATTTGGTAATAAGGAGTTCATGATCTGAGCCACAGTCAGCTCCTGGTCTTGTTTTTGTTGACTGTATAGAGCTTCTTCATCTTTGGCTGCAAAGAATATAATCAATCTGATTTCGGTGTTGACCATCTGGTGATGTCCCTGTGTACAGTTTACTCTTGTTTTGTTGGAGGAGGGTGTTTGCTATGACCAGTGCATTTTCTTGGCAAAACTCTATTAGTCTTTGCCCTGCTTCATTCCACATTCCAAGGCCAAATATGCCTGTTACTCCAGGTGTTTCTTGACTTCCTACTTTTGCATTCCAGTCCCCTATAATGAAAAGGACATCTTTTTTGGGTGTTAGTTCTAAAGGGTCTTGTCGGTCTTCACAGAACCGTTCAACTTCAGCTTCTTCAGCGTTACTGGTTGGGGCATAGACTTGGATTACCGTGATATTGAATGGCTTGCCTTGGAGACAAACAGAGATCATTCTGTCATTTTTGAAACTACATCCAAGTACTGCATTTCAGACTCTCTTGTTGACCATGATGGCTACTCCATTTCTTCTGAGGGATTCCTGCCCACAGTAGTA
Organism: Redunca redunca; assembly: GCA_006410935.1. Taxonomy (NCBI): domain Eukaryota; kingdom Metazoa; phylum Chordata; class Mammalia; order Artiodactyla; family Bovidae; genus Redunca; species Redunca redunca. Next base: position 77,252 of record SJYQ01018846.1, read on the forward strand.
GATATAATGGTCATCAGAGTTAAATTCACCCATTCCAGTCCATTTTAGTTTGCTGATTCCTAGAATGTCGACATTCACTCTTGCCATCTCTTGTTTGACCACTCCCAATTTGCCTTGATTCATGGACCTGACATTCCAGGTTGCTATGCAATATTGCTCTTTACAGCATCGGGCCTTGCTTCTATCACCAGTCACATCCACTGCTGGGTATTGTTTTTGCTTTGGCTCCATCCCTTCATTCTTTCTAGAGTTATTTATCCATTGATCTCCAGTAGCATATTGGGCACCTACTGACCTGGGGAGTTCCTCTTTCAGTATCCTATCATTTTGCCTTTTCATACTCTTCATGGGGATCTCAATCAAGAATGCTGATGTGGTTTGCCATTCATTCCCTTCTCCAGTGGATCACATTCTGTCAGACCTCTCCACCATGACCCGCCCGTCTTGGGTTGCCCCGCGGGCATGGCCACCAGAGAAACCCTCAAAAAGCAACCTGTCTTTGCGACCATGACAGGACTCGAACCTGTAATCTTCTGATCCGAAGTCAGACGCCTTATCCATTAGGCCACATGGCCACTGACAATGACAAGACAGTGATTTTGTAACAAGAAAAAAAATGTAACAGGAACAGCCTGCTGAAGTGTTTTCAGTGTACTGAAAATGTACAGAATGTCTATCTTCCCACAAGAACAAAATTTTCCAAGTGTATGGAGGAAATTCCCTCCTGGTCCAGTGGTTAAGACTCTGTCCTTCCAGTGCAAGCAGCATGGGTTCAATCCCTGGTCAAGGTACAAAGATCCTGCTTGCGGCTCGGCAGGGCAGTGTGTATTGAGTTGGCCAAGAATTCATTTGGACTTTTCCACAAGATGGTACAGAAATATCCAAACAGACTTTTCAGCCAACTCAATAAAATAAATAAAACGAAAAGTGCACTGAAGCCTAAAGTGTAGTGTTATGACTCCGAATGATTATAACTGGAAATAACTGTAAGTAGCCCCAGCCCCAAGGCTTTTACTGCATATGAAAAACAAATGGGGGGAGAGGGGGGCAACAGACAAGGGTAAGGGATTGAGGTCCAAACTACTGACACTGTGTATAAAATAATTAAGCTACAGGGTGTAGTGTACAGCTCGGGGGAAGCATAGCCAATATTTGATAATAACTTTAACTTGAGTACATCTGTAAGTTTTGAAACTCTATGCTGTATACCTGAAACTAATATCATATTGTAAATCAACTATATGCCTCTGTTTTTCTTTAAAATGATGGGCTGGTACTCAGATTATCTTATTCTTTAAAATCCCTCTTTCTTCTCTTTTGTCTGCTCTCCCCACTCCACCTCCAGGTTTCTACCTTGCAGTCTTTGGGCCGAATGACAAATGTAGTTTAATGAATCTCTCAGTGAAAAAAGAAGAAAAAGATAAAAAGGATGCTTTTGAAAGCTCATGATGCAATCACAAGGATCCACCCAGGTGAATGGCCTGCACAAAGGCACACGTACTTGTCCTGGCCCAGGGGGCTGCTCACTGGTCAAGGAAAATTCCAGACTTTCTTTGCACTGGCCCCAAGGAACATTGCTCCCAGGGAGAAGTGACAGGAAGTCATATGGACACTTACTTTCCCCCAAAAGAGTCCCTGGGGGTGAGGGAGGAGAGGGTGGACCAATTGAGAGAGTGGTGTTGGCATACATGCACTATCACGTCTAAATAGACAGCTAGTGGGAGCTGCTGTATAACACAGGGAGTTCAGCTGAGTGCTGTGATGACCTAGAAGGGTGGCCACAGGGGAAGGAGTGGGAGAGAGGCTCCAGAGGAAGCGGATATGTGTGCGTGCTGTGCTGGGCTGTGCTAAGTTGCTTCAGTTGTGTGTTACTCTTTGTGACCCTATGGACTGTAGCCCGCCAGGCTCCGCTGACCATGGGATTCTCCAGACAAAGAATACTGGGGTGGGTTACCCTTTCCCCCTTTAGGGGGTCACCCAGGGATCGAACGTGCATTTCCTGTGGCTCCTGCATTGCAAGTGGATTCTTTACCACTTGAGCCATCAAAATGCAACCCACCCCCTTGCGACTGTGGCAGGACTCGAACCTGCAATCTTCTGATCCGAAGTCAGACGCCTTATCCATTAGGCCACACAGCCACCCATTAGACAAGTTAGCTAAGCCTATTAGGAGAGTCATGATGACAGCTTATTCTAAATCTCACATTCTGGTTCCTTCCAATTCACTCCAGGACTCAATACTGTAGTACGCCTGCAATGCGGGGGACCCAGTTTCGATCCCTGGGTTGGGAAGATCCCCTGGAGAAGGAAATGGCAACCCACTCCAGTATTCTTCCCTGGAGAATCCCATGGATGGAGGAGCCTGGTGGGCTACAGTCCATGGGGTCACAAAGTGTTGGACATAATTGAGCAACTTCACTTCACTTATGCAGTAATAAAAACCTAATGTAATGGTGGACTATAAAATCTATAAGTATCTACTATATTTTTTATATTTGTGACTGTGGAAAAACACACATAACAGGGGATTCCTTGGCGATCCAGTGGTTAGGACACTGTGCTTCCATTGTAGGGGGCACAGATCGATCCCTGGTCAGGGAACTAAGATACCACATGCCTCTCAGCTCAGCCAAAAAAAAAAAAAAAAACCACCACACATACACACAACATAAAATTTACCATCTTAACTACTTTTTTAAACCTGAAGTACATTTCAGTTCAGTAGTGTTAAGTACATTCACACTGTTGTACAATCCTTTCCAGACCTCTTACAGCCATTCTTGTATATATCATCTGGGGCACAAGGGCAGGATTTTTCTCTAGGGCATGTCCTTGGGTGGAACCATATGGGTTTGCATATGTCCGACTTTATCAGTTAAGGTCAGGCTCTTTTTCAAAATGTTTGCATCGATTTATACTCCCATAGGCATTTACTTTTGTTTTAAGTATTACATTCAAATGTTAAATTTTATTTTTAAGTTCCAACACAAAAAGATCAAAAAGACAATACAATGAAAAAAATCTCTGTCCCCTAATCATCTTATTGTCTCCCCACAGATAATAAAAATTACCAGTTTCTGGTGATCACCCTTCCAGAAATATGTTTTTGCATATTTCCCCCTTTTACAACTACTTATAGCATTCTATACATACTTTTCTGAAGCTTGTTTGTTTCTCTTAACAGACATTATAGGCAATATAATTTGGTGGTCTCTGGAGCAGATTGCATGGATTCATATCCAGCTTCATGCTAAACTCATGGTGATTTTGATTAGGTCATTTAATCTCTCTGTGTCTTATATTACTTATCTGTAAAATGTAGAACGAATCCTAACTTATAAGGTCTTTATGAGAATTAAATTAGTTAATATATGTAGAGCATTTAGAATCCTGCCTATTAGAACTGTAACTGTCAGCATAATCATATCAATGCTTTCTCATTCTTTTTTATGGCTGTCTTATAGTCCATTATATAAATGTAACTTAATATCTAATTTCTCAATATTCGTTCCAATTTTTCTCCTGGGCTATTTTTCTACCCTGGATAGATCATGTGCGCTACCAAGTGACCCTTGGACAAATCGGACAGGCTTGAGGTTGACCAAGTGACCGATCTGCCCTCGTCTTTGAAAATGCTGGACTTGGTAAACTGTCTCTAGGGAATCAGAGTTCCGCCAACCACTCCTACGAGATCATTTAAATTACATAAAGGGAAATGAACCAAAGCATTTGCTCAGTAATATTGCCGAGGCCAATTTCGCAAGCTGGTGGTTGATTTGTAGTATATCTTTTAGACTAAAGGAAGCCTGCCCCTTGGTGGCGAAGCCGTCATTGGCTGGTACGGCTGTCAATCACCAGCAAGATAAACACGGAGAGGCGGGCGGCCCCCTTCCTCAGGACGTCCCGGAGCGCGTGGTGTGACGGCGGTTGTGCTGCGCGAGTCGCGCCAGAGTCTGCGGTAATGTCGTTGCGCCTTACTAACTGGAGTGGAAAGTAAAAGGGACCTCTCCTCCTCCATCCTCTTTTCTCCCTCCCTGCCGGGCAGGCGTAATGGCGGAAATCGCGGCGACTGGCGCCGGCGGAGAGGCTATGGCGGCAGTGGCGGCGGGGGAAGGCTCCTCGGGCCCCGTGGGCTTGCCTGTAGGCCGGGGCTTCTCGAGCTACCGGCCCTTCGAGCCCCAGGCGTTGGGTCTCAGCCCGAGCTGGCGGCTCACCGGCTTCTCTGGCATGAAGGGCTGAGGCTGCAAGGTCCCCCAGGAGACGCTGCTCAAACTCCTGGCGGGACTGACGCGACCGGAGGTGCTGCCCGCGCCGGGCCAGGGCCTGGTCGGAGGCCTTGAAGAGACGGCCCAGGAAGCCGGTCTGCCGGTGAGGGCGGAACCCAGCCCTCCCTTCCCCAGCCTGGGCATTGGGATGGACTCCTGCGTCATACCCCTGAGACACGGGGGCCTGTCCTTGGTGCAGACCACCGACTTCTTTTACCCCCTGGTGGAAGATCCCTATATGATGGGGCGCATCGCATGTGCCAACGTGCTGAGTGACCTCTACGCGATGGGCATTACTGAGTGTGACAACATGTTGATGCTACTCAGCGTCAGCCAGAGTATGCCTGAGGAGGAGCGAGAAAAGATAACACCACTCATGATCAAAGGCTTTCGGGATGCTGCCGAGGAAGGAGGGACTGCAGTGACTGGTGGGCAAACGGTGGTAAACCCTTGGATTATCATCGGTGGAGTTGCTACTGTAGTATGTCAACCAAATGAATTCATCTTGCCTGACAGCGCCGTTGTTGGGGATGTGCTCGTGTTAACTAAACCCTTAGGAACCCAGGTTGCCGTCAATGCCCACCAATGGCTGGATAATCCTGAACGATGGAATAAGATAAAGATGGTGGTTTCCAGAGAAGAGGTAGAACTGGGTTATCAGGAAGCCATGTTCAACATGGCTACCCTCAATAGAATTGCTGCTGGGCTGATGCACACGTTTAATGCCCACGCAGCCACAGATATCACCGGCTTTGGCATTCTGGGTCACTCTCAGAACCTTGCAAAACAACAAAGAAATGAGGTCTCCTTTGTCATTCATAATCTGCCCATCATTGCCAAGATGGCTGCCATCAGCAAGGCCAGCGGGCGCTTCGGTCTCCTGCAAGGAACCTCAGCAGAAACTTCTGGGGGGCTACTGATTTGTCTGCCAAGAGAACAGGCAGCTCGCTTTTGTTCAGAAATCAAATCTTCAAAGTATGGAGAGGGTCATCAAGCCTGGATCGTCGGTATTGTGGAAAAGGGAAACCGGACAGCCCGGATCATTGACAAGCCTCGCGTCATTGAGGTCCTACCTCGTGGGGCCACTGCTACTCCTCTTGCTCCTGAGAACTCCAGTGCCTCCTCTGAGCCTAGCTTGTGAGATGGAACAGCAGAAGTTGTTCGAACTGTACAGCCTTTGTACACAAGCATGGAGCATTCGCTAGAGTTGATTTTAGGAAGAAATTTCCAAAGAAGGCTGCCTGCATAGTAGTTCCAGCTGCTCTTCCTAGGTAATTTGAATCAGCCCATCAAAAGCTGCACATTCCAAGGCCAGAAGTAACATTTTGGACTTCCGGGGGGTTGAGGGTGTATATTTGGTCATCTCTTGAGTGGAAAAACCAGAAAACCCCCTGTTCCTCTTTCCAAGGGCAAGAGGCGATTACTCAGGTTTGAGGTATTTTTCTTGGCACGGGGTTAATTGATTTCTGCACAGGGAGTGAGATTATTTACTAAAATTACACCAAAAATGCAAAATGAAAAAGACTTAGAAACAAGTTTGGACCAATACTGTTGATAAATTAAAATTGTTATGAGAGATTTAAATGCAATGTCAAATTCTTAGATTATTCTGAAACACTGGCTCTTTCCTACTCTGGACAAGAATTGAGCAGCTTGTCCAATGACTGGGAAAGGAGGACCTCCAACCACCTTACTTGGTCTCTTAATGACGTCTCTCTCTAAACCCCTTTAAGGACTGGGAGAGGCAGACCAAACCCCAGAGCCCAAGTCTTGGTGGACATTAAGATGTTAAATCTTGTGTTGAAAATTCCTGGTGATTTCATCAATAAAGTGATTTCTAGTGAAATAATTTTGTTGAAAATTCTTCTGGCGAATATATCTTTGGAATTATTCATCTTTTACAGTTTTATAAAATGAACCAACATAACATTTGATGTTCACAGCAAAGGAGCATAACAGTCAAAATCCCAAGGCCTAGAGGGTGGGAGAGGAAATGACAAAGGAAAGGTGTCAGCCGTTCTTGGAAGATGGAAGGTGGGTGTGAGAGGGGTAACTGACTTAGAACAGAGGAGGCCAAAGTATAAATGCCGTCAGAAGGACTTTTCTGGTGGTCCAATGGTTAGATTCCAAACTTCCACTGCAGGGGGCATGGTTTCCACCCTTGGTTGGGGAACTTAGACCCCACATGCTGTGAGGTGTTCAGTTCAGTTGCTCAGTCATGTCTGACTCTTTGCAACGCCATGGACTGCAGCATGCCAGGCTTCCCAGTCCATCACCAACTCCCAGAGCTTGCTCAAACTCCTGTCCATCGAGTCGGTGATGCCATCTAACCATCTCATCCTCTGTCGTCCCCTTCTCCTGCCTTCAGTTTTCCCAGCATCAGGGTCTTTTCCAATCAGTCAATTCATATCAGGTGGCCAAAGTATTGGAGCTTCAGTTTCAGCATCTGTCCTTCCAATGAATATTCAGCACTGATTTCCTTTAGGATTGATTGGTTTGATCTCCTTGCAGTCCAAGGGACTCAACAGTCTTCTCCAATACCACAGTTCAAAAGTTGCAAGGTGTGGCCTCCCTAAAAAAATGCCTTCAGAGTTGGGAATAGGCTCCAAATACACCAAGGAAGATGGGGTCAAAGATACTGGTTAAAAGTTTATGCATAGGGTAATTAATCTTCACAGTTTTCAAACTTCTCCCCGCACCATGTAATACAGCCACATGACTGCCTCTCACCTCTGTAGGTAAAGGGAAGTTTGGTCTCTGGAAAATGTGAATGTAAAAGATACTATAAAGTCGGGGGCAATCAGCAGAGCAGAGGACAGGGGGCCTCACCAAAAGCAAGAATAAAGACAAAAACAAGATTGTCCAGCCCACTCTCTCAGCTTCGGTATTAGAAACACTGGGAAGCTTATATTGCCCCTGCCTGGCACAGATGAAAGGTACTTCTCTGGAGAAAATAAATCTGCCCAGGGGAGAAAAACCTATAAATACAAACACTTAGGGAGCCCCCAGTGAAAATCCCTGTACTAGGAAGCCTCCCAGTTGGAAAGCTTCACTTAAAAACATTATTTTTAATGCCTCATTGTCAGATAGGAGCAATAAAGGATCACCAGACATTTGAGGCAAGTTCCAACTGGAAAGAAGTCAAAGCAAACAAACAAAAAAGACTCTTTAAAAAAGAGACTATACAGGGAGCAAAATAAAAAAAGGAATAAAAGAAGAAAAAGCAGCCATTGAAAGATAAGAGAGCAAAGCACTTAGAATATAAAAATACAGCTAAAAATCTTTAAATTCAGTAGCTTTTGTTGTCATTTATTTGGCTGCGCTATAAGACATAAGGGATCTTAGTTCCCTGATCAGGGAATGGAAGCTTGGAGTCAACCACTGGACCACCAGGGAAGTCCTCAGTAGAAGATTTAGAAGGTAAAGCTGACATTTATCAGAAAGGAGAACAAAACAAAAAGATGCACAATGAAGGGGGAAAACAGGAAAATCAGAGATGGGCCAGGAGGTTTAACAAATAAGAATTCCAGAAAGAGGTAATAAAACATATGAAAGGAAGAAAACAAAGAATTACACAAGAAAGTTTTCAAATTTAAAAGTTGTGTCTGTTAACACGCTTTTTGAATTTCCAGCACTGGGAGTGGAGAAAGACCTACATTCATTTTATTATTAACTATTGTTAAAATACCACAGACTAAAAGACCATAATAAAAACAATAGCAAATGCTTATATAATACTCTTTGCCAGGCACTGTTCTAAGTGCTTTTATATGTATTAACTTCTATAAATTTCCAACAACCCCATGTTGCAAATGAGGAAGCTGAGGTGCAAGGAGATTGAGAAATTTGGTCAAGGTTGCACTGGCAGTCTACTAACTAAACAGCCTGGTTCCAAAGGTCCATGCTTCCAATCATGGTGAGCTCCTAAAGCTTCTGGGAGGAGAGGAGATCACAAAGATTTGGTATCAGACTTCTCAGCAGTGAACTGGAAGCTAAAAGACAATGAGAAAGCGCTTCCAGAATTCTGAGGGTAAGTGATTTTCGCTGTGTAATTCTATAGCCACGTTTTTTTTGTTTGTTTGTTTTTTTCAGAAACACTTCATATTTACTTTTACCAGTTTTAATAAGCTAATACCAACTTGGCTTTCAATTGCAGGCTCCTCCCATTACACACCAGATTTGAAATTGAAGGGAAAATTTCCCCATTTGTGTGAACTAGACGGAGAAATGCATTCCCCACAAAGTAATTAACACCAGATGATCCAGAAAATCCAGGCAAAGTAGAAGCAATATATTTTACAGTTTTCTTCCAAGAATGACTCAAATTCTCTCCCACCTCCAAGTAGCTCCCAAAATTTTACTGTTACATTTAGGCTTCAGAGTATTAGTCATACTGGCATTCTACATAAGGTTACAAATACATATCCCTCATGTATCTCAACGAAAGATTTCATCTGATCATGGGAAACTTTGCATCTGTTAAAGTCTGGTTTTGAACTGAATATAGCATCGCATATACATCAATTCAAATCTGTAAGTCAATCTTAATATTTATTCAATATTTTAACGAATTAAAATATATCCAATTTTATCCTTTAGTCTATTTTTCCATTTACTTAAAAGGGATCCTTCCCTACTTTTAGGTAGCAAAGTAATCATTTAAGGATAATTGGACATCTAAAGAACTTTGGTAAACTGAACTATCGTGCAGTAGTACTGACAAGAGGAAGATAGCTCGTCTTGATTTCTAATTGCTACAGTATGGTGTCAGTGAGATCAAACTCAGGCAAGACAGACCCAATTCATGTTTACATGTGAAACCATACAACGTTAAGTGGTTAATCTACTGAAAGTTTGGCAGTCCGTTCACATCACTGAGGCTTACCTAAGACCTACTTTTATGCTGCATCATCCTGAGGTGTTCTTGCACCACCCAGAAAAATTCTTTGGGGAGAGAATAAATCATCAAAGCTGTGATATATCCATTGAAATCCTTAATCTTTGACAACCTTTAAAGCTTGGGAGTACTTAACAGCAGGTAAACATGGAACATCTTCCTAGGATGCCAACTTTACATTAAAAATGTAACATCAGAAACAAAAAAGTAAATGCACAATTATATTCATATTTAACAGATGAGATGTCCCTCAAGTTCCTGCAACCATTTGTATGATTTCACTGGACTTTGACAAGCTCTACATTAGAAAATGGTTACTTGTGCCATAAAATGCAAATATAATTAAGTATCTGTTTGAAACATCTGAAACAGGTACCACCTTTGACAGGTCACATAAATCTCATCCCTAGGTGACACTACCTAAGCCCAAGGCAGGTGGGGTAGGTATTATTTAAGCCTAACTATTGATAGTATTTACACCTCTTATCAAATACAATACTGTTGACTTGTCATTACGTTTGTGTGAAATGATTCAAGTATACAGAAAATTAGAAGCATTTAACCTGACTTCAAGTTAAGTGGTAATAGCAAAGGCAATTCAAATAGTAACATGGCACAACTTTCCCTGTTAGCGGTTTTAAAATGCTCATTTAAACAAGGGATGAGTTCACTTGCTTAGATATTTGAAATACAACTTTATTCTAAACGAATAGGAATGGGAATGACAGTAAGAAAACAAGATTCCACCTCTCAATATTGTCATGTTGACTATAGCAGTCTTATATTTGAAATTCAAGGAGGAAACAACTGTGTTCCAAAACACCTAAATATGCAGGTCCAAAAAATGAAGGTATTTTTTTTTAAACGGCCACACTCACTCCAAAGCCCATCCATCTCCTTCAGTATCCAAAGATTAAGCACATGTTCTGCTTAGCTGTATAATAAAGTGGCAAACATGCTACACCGCTGATGTCACAGGACAGTTGCCTATAAAACTAGGCTTCTGACGCTGGGCCCCAGCTTCACTTTCTCACAGGTCATCATCTTCATCCAGGAGAGCAGTTGTCTGCGCAACCTCTAAATCGTGCCCGTACTGTGCTGCCAAGGCTGGGTCCATGACCACCTCTGGAGGGGCAAGAGCAGGCATGGTGACAAACTCCAAGTTAGGGTCTCCAGTCAGTTTTCTAGCAAGCCAGAGGAAGGGCTTTTCAAAGTTATAGTTACTTTTGGCAGAAATGTCATAGTACTGAAGATTCTTCTTTCAGTGGAAGACAATTGATTTTGCCTTAACCCTTCTGTCCTTAATATCCACTTTGTTGCCACACAACACAATTGGGATGTTCTCACACACTCGTACCAGATCTTTATGCCAGTTAGGCACATTCTTGTAACTCTTGATGTTACATCAAACATTATAATGGCACACTGAGCTTGTATCTAATAACCATCTCTCAGCCCACCAAATTTCTCCTGACCAGCTGTATCCCATACATTGAATTTAATAGGTCCTCTGTTGGTATGGAACACAAGAGGATGGACCTCAACACCCAAGGTAGCTACATACTTTTTCTCAAATTCACCAGTCAGATGACGCTTCACGAATGTAGTTTTTCCAGTACCACCATCACCAACCAAAACAAGTTTGAACTGAACTTGGGGTTCTCCTTGGGCAGCCATCAAGATGTTACTTCCAGAAGTATCTCCACGCCCGTCTCTGAGGTGTTTTCATCACATTCACTCTTTCTTAAGAAACTGTTGGAAGATGTGCTCCAGCAAAACAAGGGAGCAAACGGAGAAAGAGGAAAAACACGGGGTCCAGGAAATCCAACCCAGCACAGGCGAAAGGTGAAGGGAGCTCTCAAGGTAAGAGCTGTCCACCAGGCACAGAGAAGAACCAGCTCCTGCTGGAACAGAAGCTTGGAAGGCTTCTAGGCAAAGGAAAATGGAACTGATAGAGTACTGATATGTTTAATTGTGTGAAAAATTGTATTGGAAGGTAATTGGAAGATGTAAAAAGAATTAGTGATAATTACATAGGAAATTGGGGCTTCTCCAGTGGCTCAGCAGTAAAGAATCCATCTGCAATGCAGACAACTCAGGTTCAATCCCTGGCTTGGGAAGATCACCTGGAGAAGGATATGGCAACTCACTCCAGTACTGTTGCCTAGAGAGTCCCATGGACAGAGGTGCCCATCAGACTGCAGTCCATGGGGTCGCAAAAGAGTCAGGCTCAACTGAGCAACTAAACGACAGCAACAAAATGGAAAATTAGCAAATTAAAAAAAAACAGGCAGTTATCAACTCTAGCCAAAAATAAAATGTAATCTAACAACAATAAATAGATAAATTCAGTCAGGTTTTCTCAGAGCTCAAAGCTCTCAAATTACTTTCCACAAAACCCCTGCTTCATCTCAAGGGACTTCATCTCACTGGACACTCACTGCCTTTCTCACTGAACTCTATCTAGCCCATTAGCCTTTCTATGACTTACCTGGTGGCTCAGACAGTGAAGCGTCTGCCTACAATATGGGAAACCCGGGTTCAATCCCTGGGTCGGGAAGATCTCCTGGAGAAGGGAATGGCAACCCACTCCAGTATTCTTGCCCCCCCCCAAAAAGGGGGGCTCAAAGAAGTATTTGGGCTTCCCTGGTGGCTCAGATGGTAAAGTGTCTGCCTGCAATGTGGGAGACCTGGATTTGATCCCTGGGCCAGGAAGATCCCCTGGAGAAGGAAATGGCAACCCACTCCAGTACTCTCGCCTGAAAAATCCCATGGACGGATGAGCCTGGTAGGCTATAGTCCATGTGATCGCAGAGTCGGACACGACTGAGTTACTTCTCTCAAACAAATCGAGATCCTTTGTTCTCCATCTCTCTATACAACTGGCTAACTTTCAGTCCTAACTCAGAATAAAACCTCTTCATAAAAGCCCTCTCTGACCTCAGCCAACACCCAGCAACTCTCCAACTCATCATCCTATTTATCACCTTTTTCGTGTCTGTGTGCTCAGTTGCTTCAGTCATGTCCAACTCTTTGCGACCCAATGGACTGTAGCCCACCAGACTCCTCAGTCCATGAGATTCTCCCAGGAAGAATACTGGGGTAGGTTGCCATACTTTCTTTCAGGGGATCTTCCTGACCCAGGGATCAAAATCATGTCTTCTGCATTGCAGGCAGATTCTTTACTGCTGAGTCACCAGGGAAGCCCTTTCTTGGCTTCTTAGATATTTTTTTTTTTATTTGGCCATGCCGGGTCTTAGTTTGAGGTATGTGGGATCTAGTTACCCAACCAGGGATCAAACTCAGGGCCCCTGCATTTGGAGTTCAGAGTCTCATCCACTGGATTATCAGGAAAGTTCCTTCTTAGTTTACTTTTTAATTGTCCCTTTCTGCAAGTGTGTAAGCTCCAAGATGGCAGAGGACGTTCTATGTCCCCAGCACCTGTAACAGTGTCTGGCCCACAGTTAATGCTCAGGATATACTGAATCAATGAGTGAGTGAGTGAGACACACTGGGACTCTGGCACCCTCTGTTTTCACACTTTCCTTGCTCTTAGTGTCTCCTGGTGGTGGAAGTTGGTACCACCAATCTCTCAAGACAAGGCTTTGGATAAGAAATTTGGGCCTTGGTTCTGCTTACCAATGAACACAACTCTCTAACTGGTTTATTTTCCTGCTTGGGCTGGACAGTAGAAAAGGGCAGGAAAACGACTGGATGCTTACCTGGCCTGGGTCCTCTTAGTTAACCTAGGAAGGGTTAGGGGGTTGGAAGCGAGGTAGGCATCCAACTATTCCTTGAAGAGGGCCTGGGCAGCAAAGTGGAAGTAGCAGGTAATGGGAGGTGACAGGCCTGGGGTGGAAATCAGATCAGAATCACAGGTATAAACAGAAGTGTAACAAAGGTGAAGGAGGATGTCCCTGGTGATCCAGTGGTTAAGAATCCTCCTGCCAATGCAGGGGACACGGGTTCGATCCCTAGTCTAGGAAGATTTCACATGCCACAGGGCAACTAAGCCCATGGGACACAACTACTGAGCCTGCATACCCTAGAGCCCCTGCTCCACAACTAGAGAAACCACAGCAATGAGAAGCGCACACACTGCAGCTGGAGAATAGCCCCTGATCACTGCAACTGGAGAAAGCCTGAGGGTAGCAATAAAGACCCAGCACAATCAAAAATAAATAATAATAAAGAAAAAGCAAAAAAGTTTTTCTTAAAAGGTGATGGAGAGAAAGAAAGAGAAAAAGGGAGCCAAAGAAAGAAAAGAAAAAGGAGAGGACATTGAAAGTAGAGAGAGAGAAAGATGAAGAGGAGGGACAGAAAGGACGGAAGGAAAGGCAGCGCCAGGCGACCTCAGCAGATACTCAGGCACGTTTGAGCTGCCTCCTCTACTCCGTGCTGAAGAGCACTGGGGACTCTGGGGAGCTTCAGCCTTTGCCCTTCCAGATGATCTCAGATGAGTCTCCAGACCTCTCTGGGTCTCAGTTTCCTCATTTGTAAAATAGACACAGCCATACTCACCTATGGCAGGCAAGTCATGGAGAGGATCCCGTGAGATACCCTCCTCTAAATGTATGCAGAGATCAACTCAAGTACCAGGTCCTGGGAAACAAAAGCCTGACACTGCTTTTGTTCTCCAGGAGACTGGCCTGAGGGTGGATCTAGAACAGGGCCACCAGTCTCCCCCAAATTAAAGTAAGAAGTGGTAAGTGCCATGGCAATAAGAGTGAAGGAAGTACTATATGAAACCAAATTCTGTCCTTTTTGGAGGAAGTTTCGGAAGGCTTCCTAGAGGAGGCTTTGAAGCAGGGCTCTACAGGATGGGTGGAATTTGGATTTGGATATGCAGAGAATGGGGATGGGCATTCCAGAAGAAGGGGAGTGGGTGAGCAAAGGCAGGGAGCGTGGATTTCAGCCTGTGTGTAGGGGGATATGGCCAGACAAATAGGTTGGTGAAGGACTTCTAAGGGTGTTGGGGACTCTCTGGCCTGACAGGGCTAGGCTAGAGTTTCTGGAAAAAGCTCTGTTATGACTGCCCCTGAAAACGTTATATGCGTGCATGCTCAATCACTCAGTTGTGTCTGACTCTTTGCGACCCCATGGACTATAGCCTGCCAGAATCCTCTGTCCACGAGATCCTCCAGGCAAGAATACTGGAGCAGGTTGCCATTTCCTCCTTCATGGGATCTTCTTGACCCAGGGATCGAGCCCACGTCTCTTGCACTGGCAGGCAGATTCTTTACCACTGCACCAACCGGGAAGCCCACTTTAATTATATCAGCATCCTTTCTCCCATTCCCAAGTTCAAAACCAATAAGGCCTATAGATCTACCTCCAATAAGAACAGCACTGGGAATTCCCTGGCAATCCGGTGGTTAGGACTCTCTGAGTTTTCATTGCCAAGGGCCCAGGTTCAAACCCTGGTCGGGGAACTAAGATACCACAAACTGTTTAGCGAGGCAAAAAAAGAAAAGAAAACAAAACTGAAGTAGATTATTGGGACCCAGCCATGGACAAAATACATATTGTCCTGGTCCTCCTAGCACACTATGAAGTGTCCTTGGAAGCCACCTAGGCCAGATCCCCATTATATAGATAGGTAAATCAAGGCTCAGAGAAAAGAAATAGTCTTCCCAAGGGCATTGGCAGGTAGGTTCCCAATCAATCACCTGAGTCCTAGTTTCCCATCGCTCTCTGTTGTCTCTGGGACCTCTGACTGGCCCAGGTTCCCCTACCCTGACACCACCTTCGTAGTTTATAGGCCTTTGCTGCTTTGTTCTCTGGCTGCTGTGGCCACTTCCACTCCAAGTTTTCCCAAAGAGCCTTACTGAGACCAGTTGCACCTGTTTGGCTCTAGTGGGGAAGGTGGCCAAACTCTTGAGTGGTACAAGGGTGTATGTGTGCCTCTTCCAGCAAAAACAAAGTTCCTTCCACTCTGTCATTAAACATTTATTAGCCAGCAATGGAGAAACACCTTTGTATGTTTGTTTTAGCTGTGCTGCCCAGCACGCAGTATCTTAATTTCCTGACGAGAGGTGAACCCAGGCCCCCTGCAGTGGAAGCAGAGTCTTAACCGCTGGACTGCTAGAGAAGTCCCAGTTGGTTTCTAGAGGATGATGTCGTGGGAGCAAAGAACTTGGATGTCCCTGCAGGATGCTTTGGAAGAGCTTTACAGCTCCGCCAGGGAACCTCCTGGGGGGTGGAGGGCGGTTGGGCAGAGGCAGTCTCAGTGAGAGTGCCTCCTCCTTCAGATCAGTCTCCAAGGACCATTTGACCTGTGAACTCCAGAAGTCCTGAAAACCTGACTCTTAAAAAGTCTGCGATGATGCCGAGGACTCCCGAGAAAGTTGCTCTCCAAGTGGTGTTTTATATTCCAGTAAGAGTTTGTCTTCAGGGTATAGCAGCTGGGCTTCCCAGGTGGCACTAGTGGTAAAGAATCCGCCTGCTAGTGGAGGAGACACAAGAGATGAGGATTTGACCTTTGCCATCAGGGAAGATCCCCTGCTGTAGGAAATTGCAGTCCACTCCAGTATTCTTGCCTGGAGAATTCCATGGGCAGAGGAGCCTGGCAGGCTACAGTCCATGGGGCAGCAAAGTCAGATGTGGCTGAGCAAACACACAACTGGAGAAGCTTAGTAAACACGAAGGAAGGTGCTAGGGGTGGTACTTGGCTCCTGAAACTTTCAGTACCCAGATCCATAGGGCAGCTCAATGCTCCAAACTTCAGACCTGTATATCTACCTACCTCCTGGACATTGCCTGGATGTTTTGCTTAGATCTCAGACTCAACCTGTCCCAAACTGAATTCAGTATCTTCCCTCCTACAACATCTTCCAGGTCTTCTATGTCCTCATTTCAGCAAATGACAAAACTATTCATCTATTTACTCAAGCCAGAAACCTAGGAGTTACTCAGGACGCCCTCATATCTCACCTCTCATATCTAAATTCCATGTTGCCTAATCCGGTAGCAAATTCTGTGCTCTCACTTTACCCAGCTGCTCAGCCGCATCAGATGTCCACTCATTCTGGAATACTTTCCTCTCTTGGTGTCCATAACTTCACACTCTGTCAATTTTCCTCCTACCTCACCTTCTCTTCTCTTGTTGAGTCGCTCAGTCATGTCTGACTCTGCGACCCCATTGACTGTAGCCTGCCAGGCTCCTCTGTCCATGGGATTTCCCAGGCAAGAATACTGGAGTGGGTTGCCATTTCCTCTTCCAGGAGATCTTCCCGACCCAGGGATCGATCCTCCTCTCTCTCACATTGGCAAGCGGATTCTTTACCAATGAGCCACCAGGGAAGCCCTTTTCCTCTCTTCTGCTCAACTGCTAAATGTCAGAGTACCCCAAATCTTAGTCTTGCCTACCTAGATTCTTGTACTAGTTATTCTTCTCAAATTCCCAAACTTTAAGTAGTGTTTAAATGACAGAGACTACCAAATCTGAATTTCCAGCCCTCATCTTGCCTCTAACCCTTAGACTCATAAATCCACCTGTCAGCTTGATGTGCGTCTTCACTTGCTTTGTCCTAAACCACACTTCTGATGCCTCTTGTGTTCAATCCTGCATCTCATCTTCCTCATCCCAGTATTAGTCACCATCCATCCACCAAGCTGCTCAACACTCAAAACCTGCAAACTATGCTTGATTCTTCTCTTTCTCCCATCTCACTAGTTCAAAACCAACAAAACCTACAGGTCTACCTCCAAGATATGCATCTACTTCTTTTCATCTTCACCTGCCATCAGCCCAGGCCAACTCATCAACATCTCTTGCTGGAAAACTGCAGTAATGCATCTCCCTGCTTCTTACTCTTGCCCTCCTCTGGTTCATTGTCTTTAAAACTATTTGTTTATTTCTTTTTGGCCGCACTGAATCTTTGTGAGGGCTTTCTCTAGTTGTCGTGAGTGGGGGCTACTTCCTAGTTGCCATATGAGAGCTTCTCACTGCAGTGGCTTCTCTCTTTGTGGGGCATGGGCTCTAGGGCATGTGGGCTTCAACAGTTACAGCACAGGCTCAGTAGTCATGGTGCACTGGCTTAGTTGTTACCTGACATGTGGAATCTTCCTGGATCAGGGATCAACCTCATGTCTCCTGCATTGGCAGATGGATGACACCTTATCTTCTTATCCATAGCACCTCCAGGCAAGTCCCTCCTCCAGTTCATTCTTATCACAGCAGTAAGAGGGTTCAGAAATACAAAATATGATCATATGGCTCCCCTGCCTAAAATCCTTCAAAAGGTTCCCACATACTTAAAATTCAAAATATAAAATATGAAATAAAATCGATGGTTGATTGATCTGATTTCATCTCTTTTTACTTCTCCAACACCACATCCCACCATTCTCCCCCTTGTTTGTTCACTGGATTCCTGCCACACTGGAACTCTTTTTGCCTTTAGAACATGCCAAGCCTTCCCTGCTTTAACCACTGGTGTTCTCTCTACCCAGTACTCTATTCCCTTTGATTTTTAATGTTTTTTTAAAAAATATTTATTTGGCTGTGCCAGGTCTTAGTTGCAACATGCAGGATCTTTGACCGTCATTGCAGCATTTGGGAGATTTAATTGAGGCATTTGGGATATTTAATTGCAGCATGTGGGATCTAGTTTCCTGATCAGGGACTGAACCTGGGCCCCCTGCATTGGGTGTGCATAGTCTTAGCCACTGGACCACCAGGGAAGTCCCCTATTTCCCTTGATTTATTAATAATTACTCAAGTTAAATGTCAATTTCTCAAAGACAAGTAACAAAAACAAAACCCTAAAAGTGGTTTGACCAATAAAGGTATTTATTATCTTATATAACCAGAGTCTTAAATCAGGGCATCTCTGTAACCTGTTTTAAAATAAGGGGCTCAGCAATGTTATCAAGGATCCAGGTCCTTTCTATCTTGCTATCTACCATAGTACTTATCACCATTTGAGACGATATACCCACTCCGGCGTTCTTGCCTGGAGAATCCCAGGGACGGGGGAGCCTGGTGGTCTGCCGTCTATGGGGTCGCACAGAGTCGGACACGACTGAAGCGACTTAGCAGCAGCAGCAGCAGTGTAGGAGTTAACCCAGATTCTGAAGCCAAACTGCTTAAATTTGTAACCCGTCTACCACTTTACTAGCTGTAGAGTTAAATTACTCAATCCCTCAGTTTCTGTGTCTGTAAAATGGAGATGATGATTATAATATTAACTACCTCAGAGGGCTGATTTGAGGACTGAATGAATAGCTGTGAGAATTAAATATGTAAAATTGAAACAGCTTCCCTAGTTCCCCTAGAGGATGAGATGGTTGCCTGGCATCATCGACTCAATGGACATGTGTGTGTGTGTGTGTGTGTGTGTGT
>SJYQ01018846.1:98574-125540 GCA_006410935.1 Redunca redunca
GGGCTGGCACCGCTTCGCCCCGCCTCCAGGGGGACAGACGGTTCCGGCTCTCCTCACTCCGTTCGGCCGGGTCCCCTGCTGTCTGCCCTGCAGTCCTGTCCACGCCGGAGACCGAACGTTTCTTTCCAGTGAAACAGACTGAGCTGCGGAAATCTCAACTGGGAGCACGGTGGAGTTCAGACTTTATTTCACTCCCAGAGTCGTTTCTTAAGGTGGAAGTCTGGCTGGTGGGAGCTGAGGCCTTTGGTCTGGAGCACCCAGAAACACGCCGAACTGAGCCTTATTCCAAACGAAAGAGAGTAAACGGACACGTCTGTCCAGACCCTTCCTAACAAATCTCTTGCCTCCTCTTGGTCTTTCCGGTCACCCTGTTCCCTCTCATCAGCCGTCACTGTGTGTTTTGGGTCCCTGCTTGCCTCCTTCAAATCCTCCGGGATCTCGGCATTCTGCAGCCTTTACTCACCACTCCACCTGCGTCCCTGAGGAGGTCCTCTGTCCTCTCCCCCATCTGCCCCTGTCCTGGGGGCCGTGAAGGACGAACGCGTCGGGCCACACAGCGCCAGGCACCTGAGCTACCACGCTGGACTCGGGGGCGGCCCTTTCATCCTTCGGGAGCCGGCCTGACGCGCTGGAAGTCCCAGTCTGTCCCACGAGCGCTGCAAGCACTCGGACAGCTAATTCCAGTTACAGAAACCCAGCCTCTGGTCTCCCATCTGTCAGATGGGTCCTAGCAGAGTGTGCCTGCCCGGGTTTGCACCGGGATGAGTGAGTTAACGCCGGCAAAACGCTTAGGAGAGAGACCGCACACTGCGCAGTTAGCCCCAAATGTCTCAGGCGCATCACCGCCATCCGATCCTGCCTTCTACAGGGCTGCGCTAGTTGCCCGAATCTGCACTGTTTCCCAGAAACTTGCCTTCTAACCGGCGACTCAGAGGCAAACGCCCGGGCGAGCTGGAGGCTGTGGAGGCTAGGCAGCAAGTCCCCGCGCATCAGGCCGCCCAGGTCCAGCAGCTCCTGGCCCTGGGCGAGGGGCCCGGAGAGGCCGCCCAGGTCCAGCAGCTCCTGCCCTGGGCGAGGGGGCCCGGAGAGGCCGCATTTCCAGCAGCTCCTGGCCTGGGCGAGGGGCCCAGAGAGGCCCCCAGGTCCAGCAGCTCCTGCCCTGGGCGAGGGGGCCCGGAGAGGCCGCATCTCCAGCAGCTCCTGGCCTGGGCGAGGGGCCCGGAGAGGCCGCATCTCCAAGCGCCAGGAGAAGCCGGAAATCTGAACACGGCCGAGAAAAGTCCTCATGCTGGAGCCTTGGCAACGTGTGTTCAAAATCACTGTCTGACAATCAGAACCCATCTGCGGGCCAGACCTGCCCCCACACCCAGGCCCAGCGGCCGGTGCCCTCCACGGGGGGCAGGGGTCATTCACACACTGCTCCTGAACACGCCTCTGCCGGGACGCCTGCCTGGCGCCCTTCACCTGCTCAGACCCAGAGCCCTCAAGGCCGCCTTGTCCGTTCACACCCTGCCGGCTGCGGCCCGGGGGACCCCCCGTCGATCCACCTGCCCCCGCCCCGAAAACTGCATTAGAGGCACTTAGCGGGGCTCTGTGGGAGAGCTAAGTGCTTTAATGACACTCCCGTATCGATCCGGAGCCTTTTTGATTCCTCCGCTTGGATCTCCCAAGCACGGCGCTTGTGCGGCGGAGGCTAAGCCCCGGGCCGGGGGGCGCCTCGTCTCCACCGCCCGCACCCGGCAGCCGGGGACGCGGGGAGTCCTCACGGGAAGAGAAGGCTCGGGGCGCGGGGGCAGGGCGGCGTCTTCGGAGCCGCCTCTCCTTCCACGAGCCCCGGGCCCACGCCGCCACTTTCCGCTCTCCTCTCTGCCAGCGCAGGGCTTCAAGGGGTGCCCAGACCGGAGACCGCGCTCCACGCCTCTACCAGACCCAGGCCTTCCATTCAGATGAGCACTGCTGGACTGGGTTCATTCGTTCGCTCATTTTCCAAGCGCTGACTCACTTTATGTCACAAACAGTACCGAGCGCTGGCCAGACAAATTAAATACAAAAAGTCCTAGGGCAAAGGTCTATTCCTGAAAACGCAGCACGCCAGAGGCTAGATGGGAGCTAAGAAACGGTGCCGCTCAGGGCACTCACCCACGTCAGGTGCAGAGCTGAACACACACTCCGCCAGTTTGGTTCTGAAGGCGTGTCCGTGTGTGCCTACGAAGTCGCTTCAGTCGTGTCTGACTCTGTGACCCCATGGGCTGTAGCCCACCAGGTTCCTCTGTCCATGGGATGCCCTCCTCCAGGGGGTCTTCTCAACCCAGGGATCAAATCCCTGTCTCACGTCTCCTGCTTGGCAGGCGGGGTCTTGACCCCCACCACCACCCAGGAAGCCCGAAGGCAAGGTGCGCAGACCACACCGCAAGTGCATGCTCTCGGTGCAGGGCTCCTTTCAAAGCACGCTGCAGGATGATCCAAACAGGATTTGAACCAAACCATTCACAAGGCCTGGCACCCAGGCTCAGACGTCAGCACAACAGGACCTTCAGGGAAACATGACCCTCATCAGTGCCCGCAAGGAGGATATTCCCATGTGAGAATCCAGCGGTGCCTTCTGCATAGCCAGCGCTCCCTTCACCTCTAAAACCGTTTTTCTAGTTAGTGTCCCAAAGTACCTGAGGCACAAAACCCCTGCCCATGGCTTGAGTACTTATCCAAGGCGGACACCTCAAACGCCTCTAACAGAAGGATTCTGGCTGCTTGCCTGCCAAGCACGTAGAATCGGCTGGCCTGGCCCTGCCCTGCCTGCCAGCCATCCCCACACCCTCCTGATGGGTGCCTGCCGTCATCTTCAAAGGGGAGACCCCAGTGGACCTTCACGGAACGACTGGCACTTAAAAAAGGCTCTCCACCCAATGTTTCAATCTCCCTCCGACTAAAATCAAGCCGTCTCCGGGGTTCCAAGCCGGCTTTTTTGCGAGCGCCCGCCCACCTCATGTGGGGGCGTGGCCTGCTCGTGGGCAGACTTTTGAAGGACAGCTCAGCGCGAAGGGGGCAGGGGCAGGGACCAGGGAGTCTCTGCAGACCTCGCGGTCCTGCCGAATCCCACCGAGCCAGGGCAAACAGGCCGCGTGCGGGTCTCTTCCCGCAGCCGCACACGTGGGATTCATGAAGGCGTCTGGCGCTTGGCTCCCGGGAGATCGGTGCAAGGACGCTGCTCTGGGGGCCTGTAAGACGCCGGGCTCTGGGGTCTGGCCCTCTCCCCCCGCGCCCCACCCCCCAAGGCCCTCTGAGGGGCCTGCACCCCGATTCCATATGACCGGTCCCGAGTCCGGAGGCTTCTGCCCCTCCGCTGAGCGCGGGGTTGAGCCTGACTGTGTTTGGCACCCACTGGCCTCACTGTTCACTATCAGTTTGCTGCAGGGCCGCCTCTTCCTGGAGAAACTCAGCTTTATTGATTTCTATTTCTGACTTGCTCCACACTGCCTCATTCATTATTCAGGGAAAACCTGGCAAAGAGACCACAGCTGACATCCTGCCAAAGGGAGCCGGAGCAGGTGGGGCCTCGAGAGTCTTCTTTTCAGAGTCAGAACCTAAAACAGCAAGGGCGTTGAGACTCCTCGGTTATTCATTTAAGACCTGGTCCATCTGAAAACCAGGCTGTCTTCTGTGTGTAGGTTAGCTGAGGAGGAAAACATACAGAGTTCACCACTCTGATCCTGGTACAAACCAGAATCAATCAGCTGTCTTTGAGCAGAGAAAAGCTCCACTGTTCAGTTGGGAAATGAATGCCTCCTTAGCCACCCGCCCTGCAGGTATGCGGTTGGGGTAACCGGGGTCGGAGCCGGAGACCCTCATTAATCACCGCCATCGATTCCTCCGCCGACTCACAGGGGCATATGGACGCATCAAGATACACACCCACCCCACTGCCGGAGGCTGAGTCATGCCATCTGCCCACGGGGCCCACAGGTGCTGCTGGCGATGGGGGCACTTCCAAGGCGGCAACACAAGACGCAGGGGCCAGCCCATGTTACTGTTTCCTGTTTTCTTCTTCACGGAGCACGAAAGAAAATTATATTGAGACCGTAAGAAGAGACATTCAAATAAAGAGTGGGAAGAAGTTCCTTCCAGAAAGTCAGGCTGAAACACACTATTCAAGAAAGTAGAAAAATTATCCTCTACAGAAATCTTTTAAGAACAGAACCAATTACCACGTGTAAGTACCAATTTGTGTATAATCCGATCCTGGGGGAGGAGGCTAGATGAGAAAAATCCTCTCAAAATCGGGGCTTCCCCACCAGGCCGAATTCGCACCATAAAAAGTCTGCAAGGCTGTTCTGATTGCCAGGTGAGGTCCTGGTGTGAGATGCTCTCCCATAAACGGTCTTGTCCTGAATTTAACCTCAGCATCGCACAAAGGGCATGATTCGCGTACCATGAAAACTCTCCAAGGAGCAGTTATTCTTCAGAAAACATGGATGAAAAGAAAGACAGAGGCGGGTGAGCTCGTGCATCATACCCTGACACCGTAACAGAGGCTCCGTATTTGTCCATCATTTTTCTAATTTGTAAAAGTAATCGAGACTTCATAAAGAATGAAATAGGAAGCAGTCATGCACGGGTGAGAGCTGGACCATAAAGAAGACTGAGCACCGAAGAATTGATGCTTTTGAACCGTGGTGTTTGGAGAAGACATGTCAGAGTCCTTGGGACCGCAAGGAGATCCAACCAGTGCATCCTAGAGGAGATCAGTCCTGGGGGTTCATTGGAAGGACTGAGGCTGAAGCTGAAACTCCAATATTTTGGCCACCTGATGGGAAGAGCTGACTCATCTGAAAAGACCCTGATGCTGGCAAAGATTGGGGGCGGGAGGAGAAGGGGACGACAGAGGATGAGGTGGTTGGATGGCATCACCGACTCGATGGACATGAGTTTGAGCAGGCTCCAGGAGTTGGTGATGGACAGGGAGGCCTGGTGTGCTGCAGTTCATGGGGTCGCAAAGAATTGGACACGACTGAGTGACTGAACAACCACCACCTGTCTTCCGGCTTAAAACTGGAATGTCTCTGCGCACACACAGGCGCCCCGACTAATGGGGCTGAGAGTCACGCTACAGACGCGCTGCAGGCCACCGCCTGGGGCGGCAGGAGCGCCTGGCCTTCCTGGGGGGGACACTGGGTCCCCAGGGTGGCAGGGAGCACCTGGCCTTCCTGGGGGGGACACTGGGTCCCCAGGGTGGCAGGGAGCGCCTGGCCTTCCTGGGGGGGGGCCACTGGGTCCCCAGGGTGGCAGGGAGCGCCTGGCCTTCCTGGGGGGGCCACTGGGTCCCCAGGGTGGCAGGGAGCGCCTGGCCTTCCTGGGGGGGACACTGGGTCCCCAGGGTGGCAGGGAGCGCCTGGCCTTCCTGGGGGGGACACTGGGTCCCCAGGGTGGCAGGGAGCGCCTGGCCTTCCTGGGGGGGGCCCTGGGTCCCCAGGGTGGCAGGGAGCGCCTGGCCTTCCTGGGGGGGGCACTGGGTCCCCAGGGTGGCAGGGAGCGCCTGGCCTTCCTGGGGGGGACACTGGGTCCCCAGGGTGGCAGGGAGCGCCTGGCCTTCCTGGGGGGGGCACTGGGTCCCCAGGGTGGCAGGGAGCGCCTGGCCTTCCTGGGGGGGGCACTGGGTCCCCAGGGTGGCAGGGAGCACCTGGCCTTCCTGGGGGGGACACTGGGTCCCCAGGGTGGCAGGGAGCGCCTGGCCTTCCTGGGGGGGGCCACTGGGTCCCCAGGGTGGCAGGGAGCGCCTGGCCTTCCTGGGGGGGACACTGGGTCCCCAGGGTGGCAGGGAGCGCCTGGCCTTCCTGGGGGGGGGACACTGGGTCCCCAGGGCGGCAGGGAGCGCCTGGCCTTCCTGGGGGGGCCACTGGGTCCCCAGGGTGGCAGGGAGCGCCTGGCCTTCCTGGGGGGGACACTGGGTCCCCAGGGTGGCAGGGAGCGCCTGGCCTTCCTGGGGGGGGCACTGGGTCCCCAGGGTGGCAGGGAGCGCCTGGCCTTCCTGGGGGGGGCACTGGGTCCCCAGGGTGGCAGGGAGCGCCTGGCCTTCCTGGGGGGGGCACTGGGTCCCCAGGGTGGCAGGGAGCGCCTGGCCTTCCTGGGGGGGACACTGGGTCCCCAGGGTGGCAGGGAGCGCCTGGCCTTCCTGGGGGGGGGACACTGGGTCCCCAGGGTGGCAGGGAGCGCCTGGCCTTCCTGGGGGGGGCACTGGGTCCCCAGGGTGGCAGGGAGCGCCTGGCCTTCCTGGGGGGGACACTGGGTCCCCAGGGTGGCAGGGAGCGCCTGGCCTTCCTGGGGGGGGGACACTGGGTCCCCAGGGCGGCAGGGAGCGCCTGGCCTTCCTGGGGGGGACACTGGGTCCCCAGGGCGGCAGGGAGCGCCTGGCCTTCCTGAGGGGAACACTGGGTGGTGGAGAGGCTGGGACTCTGGGTCCCCAGCCCTTAGTTCAACCAGACAGACTTCTGATTTCACGTTCTACTTTATTTCAGCAAAGCGGTGGCGGAGGAAGAGGAGGAGAAAGAAGAAAGGGGAAGGAAACAGGCCTGAACAACCACGAAGGATTGCCAAGCTCCGGATGCTCCTGGAACGGCCCACTCTGGAGCAGACCCCAGGCCCCCTATTGTTTCCCCACAGTTGCCCAGTGGTGACTGGCAGATGACACGTCATCCCATAGGGCTAGGCGAGGTCAGGCTCAGGTAAAGCTCAAGGCCGGGGCCTTAATGGGCAGGGTTAGCCAGGAGCAGCCCCTGCGATCAGGCTGGCACCACTGGGGGCCTGCTGACCGCCAATATATTCTAAACCTTGCTGTGTATTCTGGTTGAAAGAATTCATATTCAGTGCTGATAAATACAACTAATAATTAAAGTGATCCCATTTAAAGATATATATTCAATGTAGTCACTCAGTTGTGTTAGACTCTTTGCGACCCCATGGACTGTAACCCTCCAGGCTCCTCTGTCCATGCGATTCTCCAGGCAAGAATCCTGGAGAGGGTAGCCACGCCCCCCTCCCAGGGGATCTTCCCGACCCAGGGTCGAGCCTGGGTCTCCCACGCTGCAGACAGATTCTTCACCTTCTGAGCCACCAGGGAAGCCCACACTCAACGTACTTGACCTTCAAACGCCTTTATTCCCATACAGTACGCCTTCCCAATCCTACGGCTTCCTCTTCCCAGCTCCAGCTGGCTGAGGGCTACAGAGTGTAGGGAGAGAGGCCTGCCTGCGATGCGCCCCGTCCTCCCCTCCCCCATCCTCTGGGGCTCGGCCAGCCGCCCCCCCTCCAGCTCTAGACTCAGTTCCTCGTGTGGGCTTGGGCATCTCGAGAGCTGCACCACTGACGTCTCACCAAACCCCTGCTTCCAGCTCTGGGCCCTTACCTGGCTTAGCTACATTTTCCTCTGTTACCTAAAACAGAGCTTATCAAGTCTGTCTGTACATCGGTGTCCCCAGGAAGCTTTTAAAACTACAGACTCCATGGCCCTAGCCGAGACTAAGCCTCCTAAAGACGGGGCCACCCCGGGGCCGTCAGTGAAGCACTTTTGAACGCATCACTGCCACTGCCCTGGCTGAAGATGCCACAGAAACCCGCCCAGGCGACGAGGCACAGTCTTAGGCAGCAAGATGCGCCTTGCTACGTAAAAAGGATTTGTCTCTCTGACGCCCTAAAGGACAACTCAGTACCAGGCACCTCGGTATTTCTCTTCGGTAACAAGCTGGTTTTAATCTCCTGAACATTTAAACCACATACCTGATTATGTTTCTCTCTTTGCCCTGGCGACCGGGAACCTCAGAGCCACACTCGTGACTGACCACTCTCTTCTTTAAACCGAAACAAAGGACCTAGGGTATTAATTTTATATACTAATGTTATCCTCCAACTATCTCTTAGGTATCCTGCCCTTTTCCCTTTATTTTGATAGCAGTATGACCATAAGAAAAGAATTCTAGTTGCGCTGCATTTTTTGTAAGCTATTGCAAACTCTTTTTGGAACGATGGGATATGTTGGACAGATTAATTAAACAGTCATTGACATGCAGCCTTTTGCTGCGCAACAGCCCTGAAGCAGATGGGAAGGAGCAGACGAGGGCTCTGAGGAAACCCCTGGGGTCACCTCCCCCAACAGAAACCCTCCTTCGGCCCCAGGTGTCCCAGAACACCTGGAGGCACCCTTCGCTAGGCAGCACTGCATATGAATGCGCTCTAAGGTGGTGAGCATTTTTAAGTAAAACAGAAACAACCGTACGCGTTCCAAACCAGACTCCTGACGTGCAGTTCTGAACCTGCTGCTGCTACTTCGCTTCATTCGTGTCCGGCTCTGTGCGACCCCACAGACGGCAGCCCACCAGGCGCCTCCGTCCCTGGGGTTCTCCAGGCGCTGCCTCTCAATCCCGTTCAGCAGACCCACACGTGAACTTCCGGTCCTCAAGGGAACATCATCAAGTCGGTCTGCGAAACTACAGATAAGTAATAACAGATCCTGGAAGTCAGTGGCCTCATGTATGAACGGATCATGTAGAAAACCCGAACGTTTTTCCAGTTGTTGTAAACACGGAACGTTTTCAGAGCCCTGGGAGCAGCAGGCGACCTGTGCGCCTTTGCCTCCACATCACCCTCCTCCAGGCTTTCAACTGAGCTCACTACCCAGATGCTGCCTGCGCTCCAGCATGAGCAAAGGAGGACGCACCACCGAAGCGCCTTCCTGGGCCTGGGAGAGGATCTGTGTCCTGGGCTGAGCCAGGAGGAGCGCTTCTGATGTGACCGAGAATCCCAGAGGGCTGCAGCCCCAGGGCAGCCTGGACCAGCACCCTGGGTTGCAGAGACGACCCTGCTGTGCTCGTGGGGACTGCCTTGTACGGGCTCCGGCCCTCCTCAGCCCCAACTGCCCGTCTGCGTCCGGAAGGGGGACCAGCCAAGGGTCTCCTGGCTGGCATGGTCTCGGGTGCATCCAGCTTTGGTCTGGACCTCAAGGGTATGGGTCACGAGACCTGTTTTTGTGGTTCTGTTGGTCATTATTTCTTTCACATAACAAGGTAAGGATAGGTCTCAAATCATTAAAAAAGAAAGGCGTCTCAGGTACACACATCAGGCGTGGTGAGGGGATGGATGTAAAGGCTCTTCCTCCTCTAAGACTTAACGATCTCACTGCTCAGTCTCTGAAGATATAAACTAACCACCGACGTTGTTTAGTCGTGAAGCTGGGTTCCACTCTTTTGCAACCCCACGCGCCATACCCCTCCAGGCTCCCCGGTTCATGGGATTTCCCAGGCAAGAATACAGGGGTGGGCTGCCATCTCCTTTTCCGGGGGGATCTTCCTGAGCCAGGGATTGAACTCTCACCTCCTGTGTTAGCAGGCAGAATCTTTACCCCTGAGCCGCCAGGGAAGCCCAAACTAACCATTAACAGTAACCTAGTGAACAAAGCCAGCAGTTGCAGTTTACTTCACTCTTTCCTGTACTCTGTCTAACCCACACAACCTTACTGCAGGCAATAGCAAGTGAATAAAAAACCACGCACGATTCCACGGCTCAAGGGAAGTATCAGTAGGATGAACACTTCAGGGGAGGCCCTTCCATTCCTCACTGACGTATGTGTTTTGGGGTCAGCCTCAGTCAGATTCCGCGCCGTACCAGAAGCAGCGTGCTGGGTTCACACTCAGGGCTGGCTGCAGCTGCAATTTCTAACTGCACCTGCAAGGAGCCAGGCTCACCATGGTGCTGGCCAATGGAATGTGTACCATGAGGACTTTCAACAGTTACACTAATCAGAATCAGAACTGAAGGTACTTCAGTCTCCTGAAGAAAAAGAAAATATACCGTCGTGCTGTCTTAACTCTTCTGCAAAAAGCAGCTACAGACGAATCTGAGATTCCCTCCGTCCCCGAAGCAGGGGAGCGGCACAGTCTGCGACTGGGAACACACAAGGCAAAATTCAGGCCCGAGCACTATCATGGGATGCTACGATTTTTAAAAGTTACTATTATTACCACACATTCTTGAAAGACCTGAGCGTGGAAGAGGCAGCATTAGCCACTGAGATAGTATTTGCAAAAGGGCTGACATAGAGGCTTAAGAGTCTAGATGAAGATAACAAACGGTCAGTGGTCTGACAGGCGTTCCCGAATACCTTAATCATCTCGACAAATGCTGCAGAGAAGGGTCCTCTTTTCAAAACCAGTCTTCAAGGTACAACCACAGTTCTATGCGCTTTCAGCTGAGAAGGATCTTGGCTATTCTGTATTCCTTTGGAAGTTACAAATCTCGGTGTAACTGGCCTGGCTCATTCTTATCTTTTGTTTTTAAATTGGGATGTAACAGACATCCTTACGTTATTTTCAGGTGTGCCATGTAATGGTTATTTCTATACACCGCGGATAATCCTGCAGCGAGTGACGCGGTGACTCTATTTTTGCCTCCTGTGATAAGAACTTTTAAGATTTTTTTTTTTTTTTTTTAGCAACTTTCAAAGATAGTATTATTAAATGGTCACTATGCTATATATTACACCCCCCAAATTTTTAATTTTGTTAACTGGATATCTGTTATCTCTTGACCCCTTTTATCCAAATTGCCCATGCCCAGCCGGGCCTGCTTGTTTTTAAATTTCAAACATTTTCAAGCACACTGCTTTCTGTTAGCAAAATGCTACCTATGAAGTTTCAAGGTTTAAATAATGACTTCTAGATCAATTCCGCTACCAACACATTTATCCATCAAGACACTCTGATAGAATGAAATAACACTTTTGTTTAGGTAAACTTTTACAGTTTATGTGAGTCTCCTATGTGTTTTGGGAAAGACCTTCTCAAAGTATTTGAAAAAGATTTTTCATTTTTTCCCCTAGTGCCATTTATAGTCACATAAATTCATCTTACAGAAAAGGCGAAGGCACCCCACTCCAGTCCTCTTGCCTGGAAAATCCCATGGACGGAAGAGCCTGGTGGGCTGCAGGCCACGGGGTCGCTAGGAGTCGGACACGACTGAGCCACTTCACTCTCACTTTTCACTTTCATGCATTGGAGAAGGAAATGGCAACCCACTCCAGTGTTCTGGCCTGGAGAATCCTCGGGACGGGGGAGCCTGGTGGGCTGCCGTCTACGGGGTCTCACAGAGTCGGACACAACTGAAGTGACTTAGCAGCAGAAATTCATCTTTAACCTACATTTAAGAACCTAACTCTGGTTATGAATGTTAAAAAAAAAACAAACAAACAAAGTAGTCTCAGAAAAGACTGACATTTCAGTAATCTTTGCCAGCTGGCAGGTTCAAAATGGAATCTAAATATTGAATTAACAATATCAATAAGAAGCAGGTTTGGTGGGCTTTAATAAAACACGCTTGAATTGTGAGAAAAATTCTCATTATTTTGTTTCACCCAGCTTTAATTTAGCTCATTGATTTAACAAAACCTATGACGATCTTGTTTTTTAATCACGTTAGAATTCTGAGGTTCACTCCCTGTGCACAGTAATAATCTGAAATCAAGCAGGTGTAATGAATTTTTGTTGCCAAGTCATTTTTGAAACGTTTGATTGAAGTCACATATACCCAGCAAAGTCCACATACATACCCAGCTCAGTGAATTTTCAGTTTGCCCAGGTAACCAGCACCCAGGTAAACACACTGGCATCTCAGGAGCCCCCTCCATGCCCTGCAGTCACGACCTCGCGCCCCAGGGATAACGGGAACCTTGGTTGCTCTCTGCCCACTTTCCCTGTGAACGCTGGGGGCGCAGCCCTGAGCCCAGGAGCGTGAGCAGCGGCTGGTGGGGGATTCCATTTGCTGCCTGAGAGGCAGGCGGTGACATCCTGATCTTGCAGACAGAGAAACAGAAGCTCAGAGTTGAGTATTTGAGCGAGCCAAGAGGAATGAGTGTAAATGAGTGTGCAGGTGTGTGTGTGTAAGAGGGAGTGACAGGCAGACAGACACTGATTGTGAGGAACTGTCAGAGTGAGGATTCAAAGCCGGTCCCTCCAGTGACAAACTCAGCTCTGCCACATAAATGCTCCTCTAGACAACGGCACCTTTCTCCAAACTAATTGATTCAGATGTCCAACAAACGCCATTTACACTTAGATGTCCTTGTGTACAAAAGGGCTGTCCCACCCCTGGGTACCCCCTTTACACCCACCACACACGCACACACACAGTATACATGCACACACACACACACACGTTAGGGCAGTTTTTGACATGGAATCCACTTTCTCACTCAGCATCTTAACTTCCCCTCGCTACATTCTGGATTGTGAACAATTTTGAGACTCATGAGAGGTATCTTAATTTTGAAAATTAAGTTTGAAACCGGCAAGTGAAATTGAAGAGGTTCTATCTCGGGTTCTGAACTGGATTTTCATTACCCAATTGCTCTTCAAATTATACTGATTTAAGACGAGATTATTATTGTTTTTCTTTGTAGATGCGGTAATGAGAGGGAGGCGCAGCAGCCAGCCTAGAGGTATGTGAGGCTCTACAATCTCCCACCTGCCCGGCTGCCTCCACTCAAAGCTGCCTCCGGGTCTGCCCCGCTCCTCACCCGCCCAGTGAAGCTGCCCGCATCCTCTTCCAGCCCAGCTATGACCGCGACGATCCACGTCACCCTGACCAGCTTCCTCTGTGACCACGTGCTACGATGGGCACCACCCTGCAGGGGCTTCCCGTGTTCACGGACTTGGGCTGTTAGTTCTTGACCCCTCTTTACACACCTGGTTTCATGTTAAGATTTAAATTGCACCACGCAACCCAAGTCGCCACCACCTGGCCACTCCCATCCCCTCAGAGTCGAACCCACCTTCTACTGCGCGTCTCAAATCTCCCGACAAGTCTTTCATCTTCCCCTCTTCTCTCCTGCAGGGAATCGGGGGAAGCTGCCTGAAAGGGGCCTGGTGGGCTTCCCATCTGCATCCTGGATCACCCCGCCTCAGCCCTGCTTTCCAGCCCGTGTGCATCCCAAGTCTTTGCACTGGTCAGCTACCTGCACCTCCGGGGGTGGGCTCCATGACTCTGGGCTGGGCTAAGTGTTTCTGCCGTGGTTCTCATGCGACTCCTCTCTGGTACCGGGGCCCCGGTGAAGCTGTGACGGAGGAGGGCACAGGTAACGGTATCGTGGAGTCCACAGCCCCGCACTGCACTAGCAGCGCCCCTCAGCGAAGCCTCCCTGAGCCCCGACTCCCCCCTAGAGCCTGTGCACTTCTGTATTGGCAGGAACCACGCAGGCTTCTTAGCGATTCTGTCTCCCAGTGAAACCCCCAGAGGTCCATGCACCACTGGGGTCGCTGGCACCCTGTAGGAAATCAAGGAATGTTCGTGAAATGTACACGTGTAAGTCACTATCACGGGCTGAACTGTGTCCCCCTCCCCAAATTCATATGCTAAAACTCTAATCCCGAATGGGGCTGAATTTGGACACAGAGCCTCTAACGAGGTAATGGAAACAGAACGTGAGGGTGGGGCTCGAGAGCAGAGGGACCCCGCCGGGGCCCTAATCTGACGGGGCTAGTATCCTCAGGGGAGAGAAGAGGGCAAGGACGCGCACAGACAGAGGAGAGGCCACGCTGGGCACAGCGAGGGGCGGCTGCCTGCAGGCCCCGGGAGGCCCGGGGGAGCAAGCCTGCTGCCGCCGGCGTCCAGAGGGGCAGGAGATGGATCTGATGAACACGCGCCCCCTTCGCCCTCGCAGGGTCTGCGGGGTTTCGTTAGGGCCTCCCTGGTTGATTAACACGTTACGTGGCTGAGCATCCTGGACTCTGATGTGAGGACCCGGGGGAAATCCACTCTGGCTGCTAAGAGAAACTTCCAAAGATTCCGAGGTTGGTCGGTGGAGGTCAATCCTCAGTAAAAGGCAGCTGTGTCCCATCTTCCATCTCCCTTGTCACCAAGGAGACAGGTCTAGTGCAAGTAATCTGTTTAAGGTGAATGTCACCTTTATCTGAGATTCTGGGCCTCTGGGAAATTACTTGACTTGACCGGCACCACCAAACCCCCTGAGACCTTGGCACCCCGTACCCACGGGCACGGGCCCTTCTCATGATAAGGGGGCTGTTAGGGTCTCCAAGGGGAAGATCTGCCCTTGGCCTCTGACCTCCCCTGGCCGTCCACGCACACCTGCAGACGGGACCTAACGTGATGGACAGCTCCTCTCCCTCTTTGGGAAAGGACCCCGACTTGCATCCGAGACCCTACCATCTCCCAGTCTGTCTGTGAGCTTCTGAGTGAACCACCCTCCCGTATCGCAGTGCTGGTCCCAGGCGGGCAGGCTTGTCTCCTTACAGCTCTTTTGTGGGAACACCAAGAAGTACCAGGGAGCTTCTCTAGGGAATACTCGGGCAAGCGGGCTTCAAAGTCTGCAGCCCAAGAAGCTACTGGCGGCCACCGGGTATCCACAAACCCAGCGTGGGCCTCCAAGCCCATCCCACTAAAGGCAAAGCTGAGCTGGGGGACAGGGAGACTGTCGCAGAGACGAGTCACAGTACCAAGACCCTGCTTGGTCTTCCCAAGTCAAGTCACCATCTCTGGAAAGCTCTCCAAGCTCATCTCATATTCTCTCAAAAGATGGCTGAACCATGACGTGTGCACCCAGGACCACGGAGAGCCTGGCATTTCACTCACAGAAATCACTGGTGATGTGCATGTCGAGCTGAGCGGACGGTGTTCATTTAGAGATTCTTTATTGGTCAGGACTCCTGGGTACATACACACACACAACTCCTCCATCCCAAGTCAAGCTGGGTTAAGTAAGCTGGAGAATTCATGAGCTCCTCCGACTGGACGGAACCCAGGAAGGGCCGTGGCAGAGTGGTCTCACGCCCCCTCTTCGCTGCCATTTCTTGTGCCCCGGTTGACCCTACACGGGAGGCCTGGTGATGCCGGCACAGCCTTCCGAGCCCTAACACTCAAGAGAAGGGAGATGAGGGCAGGACTCCGGCCTGGACCATGTACCCACGTCTCCACCAATGGCCAAGGCCAGGCAGCTCCTGGAAAAAGTTGGCACCTCTCATTTGAAATATATCGTTGCAGCATTACGTGTGTGTGTGTGTGTGTGTGTGTGTGTGCAAACAGGGGGACCCACAAGAGAAGAAAGGTGCCCTTGATGCCCTGATACGGCTATGGGTACCCATGCGGCCCCTGTGAGCACCTCAGTTAGGGCCTATGACAGCTGCAAAAGTTTAAAAGTGAAAACGTCGCTCATAACGGTTTCGTTTCCCAACCACAGCGAAACTTAAAAGAACAAAGTCTCTCAGGGTCTGAGAAATACGGTACACACAGATGGTAAACACAGGACTTGCCTCTCTGTAGGTCACAGGTCATCGGGCTAGGACCTGCGGTTCTGACACCGCCCTGCATCTGAGCCTGCAGCCCGGAAAGCAATCACAGCGCGAGGAGCCGCCGGCCCGCAAGAGACTGCGGCCGAGAGGCGGGCCCGTCCTACACGACCTGCAAACACAGCCCCGAAGCTGCCATCGCGGCAGCAGCCTCTCCTCCCTCCCTCCCCTCTTTCGAACCAGCCTTCACAAACAGTCCACATTCGGGCACAGTCAAGAGGCAGAATCAGGAAAACAGACCACAAGCTACTCCAACCCGCCCCCAGGGAACCTTGCTCTGTGCCGGCGCCTGCAAGATCTCAGTCGCTCCACAGGGCCCGTGAGCGCAGCTGGTGAGGGCACAAGCTCTCCTCCTCCAGTGGCCACGTGGCGGGTATCTGCCTCCACGGAGAAGAGTTGCAGAGAGACTGAACGCAGTGGTAAACATTCCCGAAGATACAACATCCGTTCAACTGGGCAAGGGTATTTTTATGTTGTTGTTTGGGGCTGGGAAGAATTGAAGACCTTAGGAAATGACAGAAATGCTATCGAATACATGATGACTTTTACTCGCTGAAGACGAGAATTGCCAGGCACGGTGCCAGCCCCGTACATGCGCTGCTTTTTTCTTTTTAAAAAAGTTGCTTAGTCGTGTCCAACCCTTTGCGACCCCATGGACTGCAGACCGCCAGCCTCCCCTCCCCATGGGATTCTCCAGGCAAGAAGGACACGTGGGTTGTCAGTCCCTTCTCCAGGGATCTTCCCAACCCAGGGATCGAACCCCTGTCTCTTGCGTTGCAGGCAGATCCATGTATATACTGCTTTAATTTCCACAAAATCCGAGGAAGCACTACTGTCTGTCTTCCCGGATGGAAAGGCTCACACGACCAGACGAGCTGCTCGTAGTCAGCCAGATGGTGGGGGGTCTTCACGCCTGAGGCTGGCCGGCCTGGAGGCCCACACTCTCCTCTCCCGGGCACAGCCTCCCTGCACCTGGGGCACCTACATGTGCCAGGATGCCGCACGGATCACCATCCAGCCTTCACACGTAACTGCATTCACCTGGCAAGACTGGCACGTTCGCGTTTCACAGCAGCCGGAAGAAGTTTATGTGAGTTTGCGGAGGTTAGACAGAAGTTAGGCGGCGAGGCAGGGAATGGGCTGCGGGAGGCTGATCTGAAGACTTGAGACTTTCATCCTCACACCATCTTTGATGGGATGGAGGCGGCAGAGGAAGAGGGGCAGGGGAGACGTCCTCTTGTGGACGCAGAACAACCGGGGACAAAAGCCGGGATGCGTGGGTCACGTGCATGCACACACACAAGCACACACTCCTGACCCGTGACACGCACTACACCGAGGGCTGCCCAGCCCTCAGCCGCACCTTCCGGTCGTCAAGGGAACCAAACGAGAACACAAACTTGCCCTCCTGCAGCTTACAGGTGGATGCTGCTCGGTTCACAACCGTGACGTGAACATTCCGCTGAGCTGATTCTAAGACATCCTTCTTCGCTGTAAGCCTCTTGGCAGGTGCGTTGTAATATTTCTAAACGTCCATTCACACACAGTTAAACGGGACGTCGAGGGGGCTGACTTTTCCAACTGCACTGTGAGATTCGGCACTTTGATAAAAGCCGGCTTTGTGGTACGATATGATCCGAGGTTGATCGCATACTCTTTTTATCATCTAAACGATACGATTTAACAGACAAGGAAAACACTTAAATGCTCAAAAAATTCAACCATAAGGAAGCAGTTCTGCTCCTGAATTATCACCTCTCTGTATCCCCTAGTATAAGATTCAGATAACCACAAGTAAAGTATTCATTCTATTAAGAGGTGGGCCCTCTTTGCATTAATCTTTGAATGACTAATTTCAGGACTTCCCTTTCCTTCTTCCTCGGTTGTTAAGATATCCTAAAGTTAGCTGTTTGCACTAGGCACAAAGGGGCTTCCCAGAGGGCTCGGGGGTAACAAATCCACCTGCCAATGCAGGAGACCGGTTTGATCCTGGGTCGGGAAGATCCCCTGGAGAAATGAAAAGTCAACCCACTTCAGTATATTTGCCAGGAAAATTCCGCAGACAGGGGAGCCCCGGGCCAGTCCACGGGGCCGCAGAGAGTCGCACGCGACTGAGCGCGCGAGGCATGTGGGGACAAAGGACGAAACGCAGCCTTTCGACCACTCAAATGGAAGACGACAACGCAAACACTCATTTCTATTTTGTGCCTCGTTGTTATAAAGTGCTTTTAAGCACTACAACAGGATTCTCTGCAGCCCCAATCGGTAGAACACCGCAGACTGTCTAAACATCTGAAGTGGAAAGCTGTTTAGAAATATTGATGCCATTTTGAGCCAAAGATGTGTGAGTCCAGGCTTCTGATCCTGGCTCTGACACCAGGATCAGGACAATGAGCAGGACAACTGTTTGGGCCTTATTTCCCTCATTTGCAAAATGGGAGTCATAGTACCTAAGACGTAAGGCTACGTCTACTTCTGCTTTACTGACTATGCCAAAGCCTTTGACTGTGGGGATCACAACAAACTGTGGAAAATTCTGAAAGAGATGGGAATACCAGACCACCTGACCTGCCTCTTGAGAAATCTGTATGCAGGTCAGGAAGCAACAGTTAGAACTGGACATGGAACAACAGACTGGTTCCAAATAGGAAAAGGAGTATGTCAAGGCTGTATATTGTCACCCTGCTTATTTAACTTCTATGCAGAGTACATCAAGAGAAACGCTGGGCTGGATGAAACCCAAGCTGGAATCAAGATTGCCGGGAGAAATATCAATAACCTCAGATATGCAGATGACACCATACTTACGGCAGAAAGTGAAGAACTAAAGAGCCTCTTGATGAAAGTGAAAGAGGAGAGTGAAAAAGTTGGCTTAAAGCTCAACATTCAGAAAACGAAGATCATGGCATCCGGTCCCATCACTTCATGGCAAATAGATGGGGAAACAGTAGAAATAGTGGCAGACTTTATATTCTTGGGCTCCAAAATCACTGCACATGGTGACTGCAGCCATGAAATTAAAAGATGCTTGCTCCTTGCAAGAAAAGCTAGGACCAACTCAGAGAGCATATTAAAAAGCAGAGACATTACTTTGCCAACAAAGGTCCACAGAGTCAAAGTTATGGTTTTTCAGTAGTTATGTATGGATGTGAGAGTTGGACTATGAAGAAAGCTGAGCACTGAAGAATTGATGCTTCTGAACTGTGGTTTTGGAGAAAACTCTTGAGAGTCCCTTGGACTGCAAGGGGATCCAACCAGTCAATCCTAAAGGAGATCAGTCCTGTTCATTGGAAGGACTGATGTTGAAGCTGAAACTCGAATACTTTGGCCACCTGATGCGAAGAGTTGACTCACTGGAAAAGACCCTGATGCTGGGAAAGATTGAGGGCAGGAGGAGAAGGGGTCGACAGGGGATGAGATGGTTGGATGGCATCACTGACTCGATGGACATGTGCTTGAGCAAGCTACAGGAGTTTGGTGATGGACAGGGAGGCCTGGCGTGCTGCAGTTCATGGGGTCGTACAGAGTCGGACACGACTGAGCGACTGAACTGAACTGAATGTAGAATAATGTAAGGAATATAAACAGCCAGACATGAAGGGTCACCGGGTGTCTGGTTCTGTCCGGGTGAGGCGTCCGGAACAGGCAGATCCTAGAGACAGAAGGGAGCCCAGCGGTCACGCCCTCAGGGTCGTGGGGCCCCCTGACCATCGAGCCCACAGGGGGCTCTCCTCTAGAGCCTCCCACCTCCTCCAGCTTCTCCGCACATCCGCCGCTCCGGCCTGCCCCTTCTCTCTAAAGCTCTTTCTTCTCGTTTCAGTGATTGCCTCCAGCTTCCAAGTGGCTTCTTCAATGTCATGGCTGTTTGCTGTCAGCTATATTTCTCTTCCTACCGTAATGTTAGGTCTGAAAGATGGAACTTTTTCCCTCTTTTGCATTCGACAACCCTCTGAAAAATCTCATCTATGCCTGTAACTTCCACGATCTCTTCTGGATTGACAACTTATAGAATGCCCTCTCCTGTCCACCCTCCCTCTACTAAACTCCCGCCTTGGTTTACACATCCCCCTGAAACAGCAGAACTGGTTCACACATGCGTACCTCACACAAACCCATCTGGGAGGGGACTGGCCCCAAGGGAGCTCTGCACATCAGGTCCCCGGGAGCCGGCAGTTCCGCACAGCAGCCCTCTGTCTGTGTATGGGGCCAGCCTCAACGCCGGATTCTCACCAACAGGGTCACTAAGGACAGTGGGACGGAGACTGGCTGAAACGCAAGTCAGATAGCAAAGTACACGCTATGTGACCGAGGCTTCTCAGCGTCTACGCCAGGCTGGTGATGTCTGGAAGCTGGCATGAATCTGGAATCCCAAGGGACAGTGAGGGTCAGAACTGACCAAAGGCTTCTTTTAAAATTGCATTTCCTGAGTCAATCAGAGAAAGACAAATACTGAATTACTCACATGTGCAGTCTAAACACTACAACAAACTGGTGAGCGGAAGAGAAAAGCAGCAGACAGAACAAACGAGTGCTTACCCGGGGGGAGGGGAGGCGGCTAAGAGGCACAGACTATCGGATACAAAGTAAGCCACACGGATATATTATACAGCACAGGGAATATAGCCAATATTTTATAGTAACTATAAATGGAGGATAACCTTTAAAAACTGTGAATCACTATATGGTGCACTTATAAAATATTGAATAACAACTATAGTTCAATAAAAAAAAGACTGGAGCAGAAATAAAACAGAAATGCATTTCCTTTCAGTAACTTAAGAGCATATTCTCAGTGACCACACGGACGTGAGTGATGAGAACAGAACACCACCCCTGTAACTCCGCTTGATAGTCAACAGAAACAGTCAGGTGACCCTGTTACTGAATTCCAGTTACATAAATATCTTCACAAAGAACTCAGCGAGAACAATAAAGGAACATGCCAAGAGATAAGGGCTCCTCAGAAAAACCTAAAGGGCTTTTGCAGGCCAAAAGGAGGCAGAAGGCAATTAGCACTGCGGCGGGGAAATGTAGAGAGGTGTTTTTGTTCCCTTTCTGCTATTTCTAATTTTTTTTTTTTAAAACGGGTGTGCCTAGGGGCAAGAATCAAGAGATTTATGCATTAGGTGAATTCCCTCTTTGCAAAATGGACAAAAGAGTCAGCTTGTGGAGCAGATTAGACGAAAGAAGCCAAAGAGCCCGGGGGCTCCAACCAAATGGGAAAGAAATGCGGGGGGTGGGGTAGGGGGAGCCCGAACAAAACCAGGGTCTGGATGCAGAGAAAGATGGATGCGCCTGGAGTAGGGATGGGGCCCTGCACACTCCTGGGGCCACCAGGAAAGAACTGCCACAAGGCTGGCGACAGGAACTGACGTCCCACCAGACGGGCAGTGTGGGAACCCACTCCTCTGAGGGAATTTGAACTTTGCACCCTGAATAGACAGCCAGGATTAAGGATCAAAAACCTCGAGCATGAAGCAGTCAAAGGTTAAAAACTCTCACAATTGGACTTCTCCGGCAGCCCAGTGGTTCAGAATCCACCCTGCAAGGCAAGGGACACCAGTTCAATCCGCTCATCACAACTAGAGAAAGGCCTCGCAGCACAGGACACCCAGCACAGCCAAGAATAAACAAACGGTTAAGTAAATCTTAAAAAAATAAAACCAAACTCTCACTACTGAGTATCTGTGAGGTGTCGGGTCGGTTGCTGAGCTGGACGGATGTTTTCACGTTCACACCCTCCTTTAATCTCTGNTGTTAAGTATCCGTGCCTGGTGTAATCCAAACCAAATCTTAGCCCATTATCCTCAAAACCGGGAGATGAATCAGCAGGCCCTCTTGCCAGGGACCCCGCGAGAACCAGATCCCAGAGGCCGCCCTGGCAGCACCTCCAGCGCTCCCAGCTGATCCCTGCAATCGGTCTTACGCTGGAAAAAAAAATAACTGTGCTGTGTCCCTGCTCAACAGCTCAGAAACCAAGTGGCAATCAGACAAGGCACACCAGCTCCTGCTGCGACCACTAGGCTACCACACACCCTGGAGCGCCTGAGGCATGACTGCCATGCACCCGCAAGGCCCTGTTCCGTGCCCGTCCGGGAGCCCCACAGCGCTCTCCGCCTGCGGTCCTCTCATGCCCACGGGCTCTGGTGGCCCCCCTCCAGGCGCCACCCCCCTCAGCAGTTTTTCCAAGGCCCTGAGCAAGTGTCAGCTCTCCCAGGAACTGGCGGCCCCATGTGCCCTCCCTCCTGACAAAAGCAAGGCTCAGCCCTCGAAGCAGCTGGCCTATCTGCTCCTTCTGCAGCTTCTAGATTCCTCCAGTCTCAGCCCGTAGGGCCAAGCCACAGAGCAGGTCCTCCCCAGCCCCAGGGCAGCCTGGCTTCGCTGGTTCTGCCTGTGGTCAGGGCCCACGGTCACAGCTGGGCTTTGCTGGCCGGCTCCGTGTCACCCTGTGTGACTAAGCTTCACCTTCTACTCTGTTCCTGGAACTCAGCTCTTTAAGGCATCGTCCTGGCCCGCTGTCCCCATGCCTGTGGCTGACCCTAGTAACAGAGTTCTCTCTGATTATCCAGGAAAACATCTTCCTGCTTCCCATAGACATTAAAAGAAAAAAAAGTGGACATATACTGAAGATACAAAGTACAAAGATGAGAAGGCGAGCATAAATCGGCTATGTTTTCTCCTACTTGATCCTAAGCTAAACCCCCCGCTGGCGTGACTGGGCAGCTCCCTGCCCCTGTCCTTACGGTGAAGCTTTTGGTTGTGAGCATCAGCAACTTCTTAATGAGCACTGTCCACCAAAGAAACCCTGACATATGACAGACATCTACAAAACAGAAGAGACTCACAGACCTAGAGGGTAGACTAATGGTGGCCAAGGGGGAGGGGAGAGGCTGGGGAGGGAGGGACCTGGAGTCTGGGATGGGCGGGTGCGAACGATGACCTGATGGACCAACAACCAGGTCCTGCTGTAGAGTGCAGGGAACTACATTCAATATCCTGTGAGCAACCACAGTGGAAAAGAATATGCAAACCATATATATATATTCATAACCAAATCAACTTGTTGTACAACAGAAACTAATGCAACATCGTAAATCGACTATCCCTTAATAAAATAGATTAAAAGGTATTAATTCAGAAGAATACACATAGTTTTAAAAATCTTACCATGATGTATGTGTCTCGCAAACTCTCTATACAGATATAGCAAGTGAAGAAACAGGAAATACCATTAACAAATCTCCACCTACTCCCGAATTCTCACCATGATCCTCTGATTTCCACATGTACAAAAAAAAAAAATTAATAGGACGTATTGAATCGGATGTGGATTCAACGAGCATCTGAAGTCTGTAATAATTCAATTCTCAATGCCTAAGAGTAATTAGGAACATTTAACCCTATAAAGAACAGAAACGACATCTACCACCCAATGAGACAGAATCTCACAATGAAATCGCTCAACTTCAGAAACCTTATCATTTTCAAAACCTC
This sequence comes from Redunca redunca, assembly GCA_006410935.1. Taxonomy (NCBI): domain Eukaryota; kingdom Metazoa; phylum Chordata; class Mammalia; order Artiodactyla; family Bovidae; genus Redunca; species Redunca redunca. The sequence goes on from SJYQ01018846.1 coordinate 121,407, forward strand.
ATGCATGTGCCCCGTAGAAATAACCAGAAACTAACATGCTTTGAGCAAATCTTCCCTAATGTGGAACTTGGTGAATAAAAATCCTGTAGGAAAATGGGCTCAGTAAATAAAATCACTTTTGTGAACACAATCCAAGCATGAATGACATTCGTATCACTGCTACAGATCCAGGGGAAAAATAAAGACGCATGTAACTTGAGAAAACCCAAAGGCTCATCGCTGACACTTTCTGAAGGGAGCACTGAGTATATATTTTTTAAATTATGTCTTAATATTTGAGAGTGGAGGCATTTCCAATTTTTTCCTTAACTATTCAGGATATCTACAACGGTTATTAAAATCAGAATTAACCAGACCTGCCTGCCTAAATTTCACCAACCAAGCAAAGACACAAAGTCCTAAGTCCCCAGTTTCACAGGCTATATAAAAAAGTATGCAATTGTTTGGCCTTGCAAACAACTTCGCAAAGGCGACGGCGTCTCTCTCAGCTGTCTGAGCTGCTCTGGAAACCTGAGGTTAAATACCTCTTTCCTTAGCCGCATTTTAGTCTGCCCTTTCCCACCCACGGCTGACCCTCAGCGTGTACTTTTAAGAAAAAGAGGCTTAGCAGCTCTCAACCAACCAAGGTTCACTGAAACTCCTCAACCTAGAGCCCAGGACAGGTCTGAAGCTCTTGGCACCAGCAACCCACTTGCTTTGGGTCAGTGGTGCCCCTGTGAGGCCCAGCCAGTCAAGAGAGGCTAGCGGCGAGGACAAGTCAAGACCCTCGGGGGCAGCCAATTCCAGCCGGTCTGCAGGACAAGCATTCTGAACGGTCATCTCCCCAAACACTTTCTAAAGTAGACAGCAGGCATCTTCTTGCTATCTTTAGCCACACAGTCTTCTTTGACTGTGGCCATTTCTAAAGACGCTTGACAGCAAAATTAGAGATGAAAGGCAGTTTGAATTCCTTGGGCGCACGGGATAGGAAGTTGTTAGGCAGCTGAGGATGGAATGGACAGCAGGGAGAATGCCCCCCCTGCGCCCCCCTCGAACGACACCTGCAGGGACAAGAGGTATGGGTGTGAACTCTGACCCTCCGAGCCTGCCAGTCACCTTTCTGGGCACCCATGGATGTCGGACAACAAGCAAGAAGTGACTCTCCACGAGGCCCGAGCGCCCAAACACCCACAGCATTCCTCGGAGGCTGCCAAGCACGGGCATCCGTAACGGGGTTCGACTTCGGTTTTCTCAACCCATTTCCTCACCATGACATCATTACGCATAATTCCAATTTCGCCAAAGCCAGCCAAGCGCTTCTCGAATCTCACCAGTGACGACAGACCAAAGAAACCGTCTCATCTCAGACCAACGAGTCACAGCAACCAGGAGACGAGGGGAGGACAGGAAGAAGAGGCGTGGAGACACAGGGCACCCACAGGAGCGCCCAGGCAGGGCGGAGGCCCCTCCGCGAGGAGGGTGGGGGCGAGCAGAGGCCTACCTGGCAGGAGGGCTCCGTTCCTCTTGAAGAAGGTGCTGCCTGGCCAGAGGGGTGGACCTGATGTGCTGAAACGGAAGAGAGAGCAGCGTAAACAAGAGCTGTCCACACTCACTCGGGGGACGGCCTACAGACACGCCCTTCCAAGTGGCTTCAAAACACTGTCCCAGCTATGCACTATCCATACCCCCCGAAAACGCATCTCTGAAGAGCGTTAGGCTTGTTGGTGGAGAAGGCAATGGCACCCCACTCCAGTACTCTTGCCTGGAAAATCCCATGGGCAGAGGAGCCTGGTGGGCTGCAGTCCACGGGGTCACGAAGAGTCGGACACGACTGAGTGACTTCCCTTTCACTTTTCCTTTCACGCATTGGAGAAGGAAATGGCCACCCACTCTAATGTTCTTGCCTGGAGAATCCCAGGGACGGGGGAGCCTGGTGGGCTGCCATCTGTGGGGTCGCACAGAGTTGGACACGACTGAAGCGACTTAGCAGCAGCAGCAGGCTTGTTGAATGACGAATGGGCTTCTTCTTTCAAAGTGCAGAACCCATCTGTGTGGGTATTCTGACCACCGTCTCAACCCTCCTCCCTCCTCCCTCCTCCCTCTCTCTCTCTCTCTCTCTGTCTCTCTCTCTCAGGCATGGAAACCATTTGCAGGCAACTTTCGCTGAACTGCTCCTCACTTTATGACTTGCCATGGTCAAGGACTCCTATCCATGTCTTCTGAGGTCAGCAGGTTTTCCACCACTTCCGGTGCCACTGGCCCAGTGCAAAGGCAAGTTTCCCTTCTGGCGTTTCTGCCACCACCCTTAATGCACAGATCTGACCTTGAGCGCCTCCCTCCCTCCCTCAGCTCGGCTCCCATCCCGTTTTCAATTTCTTGGCTTACAATATTGCACTCTGTATCCTATAAAACACTTTGCAGCTATGTTACCACTCACAGTTCTGTAACAGGAGAGGCAAGAAAAGTGGAAAGATCAATGCATCACAAGGACACTTTATTACATTTATAGACCAGCATTTTCACTGTTTTAAGACACCCAGTGAAAAACTTTATAACCTAGCCTGTCTTAGGAAAATATCCTTGGAGTGGAAAGGAGGTGATTCTAAATCAAGGATTGGTTTAGATTAATGTTAGTGAGCACTTAGTCAAAACTGTTACTACAGCCAACCCCAGAGGTGGCATAAATTACTTTCTCCAAAATAGAATGTGGCAGACGATCCTGGTTAAGGCATTATCAATCACCTTCAACATTAAAAAATAAAAAAGCGGGTCTGAATACACGTCTGTAAGTTTGGCGAACGTGAACACACTCACACATACATACAGAACCAAAAGTCTGAAGGACTTCCAGAGTCAACCGGGGTCTCCAACAATGCAACTTGTTAACCAGAAGGAGAGACGTCAGGGACACACCCTGTTGACCAAGACTTCAGTCCTGAGATACAAACGGCAGAGCAGGAATGGGGACTCGCGAGGAGCAGAGAAAGGAGAGGGAAAGCGCTGCCGCACACAGACATGCCAGAGTAACAGCAGAGTGTCGGAAAAGGCTCGGCGTGAACCCTGACATAAACGATGGAGCTTCTGTTGATTCTGGCGCAGGTCCACCGGGCCCAGGGCAAGCGAGGCTGCCGCGGCCCGCGGGGGTGCTGGTGGCGGTGGCCCCGTGCGCCCCGGAGCCTGCAGAACAGACAACCTGGCGGGGCCTCGAGCCGCGGGTGGCGGCCGCCGGCGCGCACTCTTCTCTGGGACTCCCGTCCGCTTCCAATCCGAGGCTGTTCAAAGTCCCATGAAGAGTGCCTGAAAATGCTTAAGAGTATCGTCTCACAACCCCAGCCGGCTCCTGAGGCTTTCCCACTTATTTCTATGAGAAAGCAGGAAACAGCCACCTGGCTGTTGCCAACACTGCATCACCTGGCGTCTAAAGGGGATTAAAAACGGAGGCCTTCACTACAGAGGCGCTGCCGCTGCTGCAGAATCCAAGCAGAGCACGGCTGCAGAAGCCTCAGTCCCCGGCTTGCCTCCCTCCAAGCCTCCTCTCCATCCTGACCCTGCTTTGGCTGAAAACGGAGTGGACGCCAGGCGTGGAATAAACGTGGGGAAGAGACGACGGGTAAACCCAGCGGTGTAGATGCGGAAGGTGCCCTGCAGGATGGAAGTCCACTCAGAGAGGTCTACAGCGTCCCGCTGAGGCACCTACCCCCGGCCGCGGCGGGGGCTGCCCTGCCGGCCTGGAGGCCGTCCTCCCAGCGCACAGGGAGCCGCACCGCCCCTGCCCGCCCAACGGGGCCCCTGCCCGCCGAGATGTGCGCGTTCACCTGGGGCCTCTGTGCCTCGGGCGAGCCGTTCTCTGCTGAGCTCACTGTGAGCTTTTGGGCTCACTGGCCTTATATCTCATACTCTTCTTTGGGATGGCTGCTCCCAAATGACATCTTCTAACTGTGAGGAGATGGATGGATTTATTAAGTACTTGCTGAAAACTGTGCTTGGACATGGAGGGAAAAATTACAAGCCGTGTTATGGCCTCTTGGAGCTCACTGTCGTACTTCTGTGTGCAAAGCTGCTTCAGCAACCTTATGGACAAGCCGCCCACCAGGCTCCTCTGTCTGTGGGATTTCCCAGGCAAGAATTCTGGAGTGCGTTGCATGCCCTTCTCCA
>SJYQ01018846.1:125829-139336 GCA_006410935.1 Redunca redunca
ACAGGGGGCCGCAAAGTGCTGAAGGTTACCGAGTGACTGACGCTCGCCTATGTCCACTGAGTCTGCAATGGGACAGGCCTTCGGTACCGGCCCGTGGACTGCAGCTGCCGTGAGTTTGAGCAAACTCTGGGCGACAGTGAAGGACACGGGAGCCTGGCCTGATGCGGTGCACGGGTCGCAAAGAGTCAGACACAACATCGTGGCTCACCAACAACTCAAGCCACCCTGGAAACCACTCACACACATGGCAAATCAAGGGGGGGAGTGGGGCGGTGTTTGCGGAGGTGGACGGAGGACTCTCCTTACTCAGTGACCTAAGTGCCAGCCCTCTGTGTTGCTAGCGGTCACCGCCCAGGGCAGGGGCCACAGGAGCTCCTTAGGTGGGTCCTCAGCCCCCTGCAGTGGTGCTCACGTTCCCGAATCACTGTGGTCATCGAGGTGTCCCGTGGGATCCTCCCAGCTGCGCGTGGGCAGGGCAGGGCCCGCCTCCCATGCTGCAGGTATGGAGGAGGAAGGACAAGTCCAGCTCATCACGGCGGGTCAGCAGTCAGTCCGAGCCCAGCCCAGCACGCTGGCAATGGCCTCGACTTCGTTTCTCATCGTCCGGCTTCTCTTGCAGGCTTCTGGCTCTCAGCCCTGAGCTATTCTCCTCCATGCAAGAAGGCTGTAGGTGGTGTTTCCCTAGGACTCTCTCTGAGTAAGAACCCCAGGGTAGAAAAAGGAATCAGCTCTCCACACATGACAGACAGACCTGGGGGCTCAGATCAGAAGAAATGACCCAACGCTCGGCACCACAAACATCCTCTTTCAGTGATGCTCCAGCACAATCCCACGACCTTCAGCCGTGAAGAGCCAAACCCACACGTGGCAAAGGGAGTTGACCGACGGGTTGAGAGGGCCTGGCCAGCCAGAAAAGGCAGCTGGTGAACTGACATCTGAGAACACGGGCCCAGCTGACCATGAAGACCAGGGCTGAGCCAGCAAGTCCCCAGGGAGGCGCCCTACGGTCCAGGCAGCACAGCCGGCATCTGCCGGAGACGCACCGCCCCGGGCTCACGCTCGCTGCTGGGTTCTGCCAACTCCCCAAGGGACACTGAAGTCAGAAGGCTGCCCGGCCCCAAGGTGGCCCTTGGTATGATGGTGACACCCATGGGCTTTCATCACGGGCAGGACTGGCTGAACAGTAAGACCCCGGGAGGTTCTGGCAAGAACCAGACCCATATCCACCAGCCTGGACATTCTGTGAGCCTAAGAAAATTAAGGAAAACACTGTTTATTCTAAGTACAGTCTAAGGGCAGGTGGAGAAGGGGGCAACAGAGGATGAGATGGTTGGATGGCATCACGAACTCAACAGACATGAGTCTGAGCAAACTCCCGGAATTAGTGAAGGTCAGGGAAGCCCAGTGTGCCGCAGTCCACGGCGTCACAGTCAGACACGACCGAACAACTGAACACGACAACTTTCTGTAAAGTGTCTTTTTTTCCCTAAGGGCCCGGCTACAGAGTGAGGACCGGTGGATCTGGGAAACAGGAAACAACGTGGATGAGCCCGGAGGACGTCGCGCTGAGTGAAACGCGCCAGTCACCCAAGGACAAAGACTGCACTTGACCGCAGCAGCCGAGTTCAGAGACAAGACCGAACGGGAGTTGCCGGAGGCTGGGCAAGGTGGAGCAGGCAGGAGCAGAGACTCGATTAATGGGTGCAGAGTTTCAGTTTCGCGAGGTGAAAAGCGTTCTGTAGGCTGGTTCCCACTGCTGTGAACGTGCTTAACGCCACTGAACAGTAGATTCAAATGGTTAAGATGTGGCGTTGGATGGTGTGTGTTTTACCACCGTAACAAAAAATTTGAATATAAAGTGAGAGAGTCAGAGAGAGAAAGGATGAACACAAGAAGGACCCCCGAAGAAGAGTTCTGGGCAGTGAAAGAGCACCTTACATGCGGTCTCTCTGAAGGTCCCTGAAGTTAACGACCCTGCCAGACTGGCCCAGAGCATGCGACAAAGCAGAAAGCCCACACCAACTGGGCAGAGGAAAGGGAGGCGGCGACACCAGCCTGTCCCAAGCCGGCCCCTCCCGAGGCTGGAGCGGGCCTGCCAGTCTTCAGGCAGCGGCAATTCTGCCGGATGCCCGACGTCGGCCACCAGACTGTGTCTCCCCGAGAGCAAAACAGTCAAGGCAAGCTGCAAAGAAGCGAGAATTCCCGGGAAAAAAAGAGAAAATGGGAATTCTACTGTTAATTCTAAGTGTGAACGGATCACAGGATGTCACAGGAAAACAAGCTGGCCTGTGCCACATGCTAACTCAGACCTGCTGGCCGCAGGGTGCCAGTCCTGGAGTTTGGAGTGCAGGAATCAGAGAGACTTGGGTGAGATGGTCTCAGGTTTCACAAAACACCCATCATAATTTGAGAGGCATCGCTAAAGGGCCCCGCTGAAAGTTCAGAACTCTCAGAGGGGTTCTTGACACTTGCTGACATGTAAAGGGATCTCAGCGGCCGCCTGGTCCCATCCAAGGTCTGGTGGCAGCGGCACAGGAATCTGATTGCTGAAAACACAAGGCAGAAGGTCTTTAAATCTGTCCTCATCTCAGCTCCACGCCTATAAACTGGGGACAGTAGCGCTGTGTAGCGTCAGAGGATTAAATGAGATGGCACGTGCACAAGGATGCTCTGAGGACTGCAGCCATCTCGATTACAAAGGCGCTGCAGTTCAGAGAAGCGCAGAGATGTGCCCGGTGCCCGTGCTTCCTCCTGCCTCCTGGGGACTCTCCCAGTCTGCCTCTCATCTTCGTTTTTATGACGCAAGAGCTAACCACACCTTCACCTTCCTCTTCCCCTTAAGCATGCTTTGAGAACATCTCATTTGCAAATGTTCCTCCACCCAAAGTAGCAATGAACAGTGTCTAAAAATCAATAGGCTGGGAGAAGCAGCTCCATAGATGCCAACTTCTCTAAAGAAAGCCGTAGCCCTCCAGGCCCCCTCTGTGCATGGGACTCTCCAGGCAAGAATTCTGGAGTGGGTCATGCCCTCCTCTGGGGATCTTCAGGAGCCAGAGATTGAACCCACGTCTCTTACATCTCCCGCACTGGCGGATGGGTGTTTTCCTACTTCTGCCACCTGGGAAGCCCCTGACGGTCGCTGGGAAGGATTAGCGACGTGATCAAACCGTCACCAGCAAGCACCACGGGTGCCGCGACAGCGTGGCAAGACCGCTCGGAGGGGACTCGGGTCTCAGTGAGTCATGAGCCCTTTGTCACCTTGTACGAAGTCTCGCCCTTAGCCAAATGTTAAAACCTGGAGACTCATCCAGCCTCCAGCTGGATCCACCTGCAAACCATCCCTGTATGCCCACCACAGCCAAGGCCCTGGGTACACCAGCGGCAGAGGGGCTGTAAACATCAGACAGAGCGGCTGCTCGGGAGTAGGACCTACTGTATGATGTTAAACATCAATAACGTTTCACAGAATATGCCAAGAAGTTCGGGGCTGCCGTCCTCAAATGCGTCTGAGAGGTGATGCTGACCTGAGCCAAGGTTCCGCGACCTCAGCGCTGCTGACCTTCGGGGCCGGAGGCACTCTGCAGTGGGGGCCGCCCCGTGGGTCCTGCGGTGTATGGCAGCCTCCCTGCCTCCACCCCCGGTTGCCAGCACTGACTCTCCTCGGCTGTAACAAATGAGAGTGTCTCGGGGCTTCCCTGGTGGTGTAGCGGTTAAGAGTTCGTCCTGCAACGTGGGGGACGTGGGTTCACTCCCTGCTCAGGGAGCTAAGATTCCACACGCCGCAGAGGAACTGAGTCTGTGCACCACAAACAGAATGGAGCTGAGGAGCCCACCCGACGCGTGACGATCCAGAGGGGCCCAGCTTAGACCCGGCACAGCCAAATAAATGAAAGGATGAGACTTACTGCAGGCGGCGCAGGTTCGATGCCTGGTCAGGAAACAGATCTCACATGCCATGCAATGCAGCCAAAAAATTTAAAATTATAATGATAAAATTAAAATAAAAATGCCTCCAGATACTAAGAGAGCTAGTTCTTACATAGGTTGATAAGGAGCCCAGGCCCTTGAGGAAGAGGACTAGGAGTGGGGAGGGGGCAGAGAAAAGACTTTTTCCCCCTACATTCCTTCTTCTTAGTCACTAAGACCTCTTTTCTTAAGCTCAGAACTGTTGTGGCAACACTGTCTTCCACTGAAGACCACCTTTCTTTAAGCCAGGAGTTACTGATTACACAACAAACAACACATCTCGCTGGAGGCTATGTTTTCCCTTAAGCTCTGTGCTAATGATTATAAAACAACAATGTATCTTGCTCAAGGCCATGTCTCTCCTCCTTAACAGAAACCATCAGACTAATCCCCTTAGGGTAAGATGTATGTTGTGAGAGTGGGTCTGGTAAGACCTTTACAACCTTGAGAAATTCTTTTGATTTATTGTTGGTAACCTATTGAAAGGCATCATTGGAGCTGACTCATTGGAAAAGACCCTGATGCTGGGAGGGATTGGGGACAGGAGAAGAAGGGGACAACAGAGGAGGAGATGGCTGGATGGCATCACCGACTCGATGGACATGAGTCTGAGTGAACTCCAGGAGATGGTGACGGACAGGGAGGCCTGGCGTGCTGTGATTCATGGGGTCGCAGAGTCGGACACGACTGAACGACTGAACTGAACTGAACAGAACCTATTGAAAAAGTATACAGATCCCTTGCTAAGACTGGCAATGGGGCACCCTCTGCCCCCTTCTGATATCTATGTCAGAAGCTTCTCTGTCCCTTTTCCACTGTAAGAAAACCTTTTGGCCGCACGAAGCTCTGAGTGACTTCAGTCTTGGGTCCCAAAGCGAAATTCTCTCCTTCAGAGACGGCGAGTCTGACAGGGCTCAGGAGAGCGATTGACACCCCCCTGTGTCCTCTGGAAGACAAAACTGCCCCCCGCTGAAACCTCCTACCTGTGGTCAGCAACTCCACTAGGCTGGCCTCAGGCTTCTCTCCATCCGCCAAGCCCCTACCCTGCTTCTCCACACCTCCTCAGGCAGAGACGTCACCCTCTTTTCTGGAGCCAAGCCGAGCCAGAGAAGCCCACTCACCCCATCATCTCTGCCCATGTCTGCCCTCCTCTGCTAAGGCAACACCCCTGCTGCCCTCTCCTCTTCTGGGCTCTTCCCTCCCCCTGCCACCCCTGGTCTCCACTCACCTCCCACTGCCAGAACCAGCAACTTCTTAGCCTGCCCGCCATCCAACATCACCCAGTGCCTCCAGACCCGCCCGGGCCCCATCGCCCTGCTGCGTGCTAGTGAAGACTGGGGCTGGGCGCGCGCCGAGCTCTCCTCTCCTGGGTCACCGGGGACCCAACCAGAGCCTAGGCCCGGATGACTGCAGTCTGTCCCTCCTAGCGTGGTTGCCTGCCCTCGTGTACTGAGGCGAGGCTGACTTTATTACTACTGGGTTTTCCTAATAACACAGCGAATCTGGGTTTGGCTGGGTTTTGGCCCTGGCCTGTGGGCTCCAGTCCCATCCTGACTTCTGCAGTTTCCAAAGTCTGTTCCCCTTGGCTGAAAGGCCTTGCTCCGGTGTTCTCTTCACCTGATCAACTCCCACCCACCCTTTACGGTTCAACTCACATCCTGGGCCGTTTTCTGGCCTCCCTCACTGGTACCTCTCCCCACTCTGAATTTGGTGATTTCCGTAGAGTCAATTTGGCAACCGATCCTCTGTGGTGCTTCCCGACTTGATCCCTTATACCTTGAATTCTCTTTCCATAGCCGTGCACAAAAAGGCCAGGAACCCCATGGAGGGAGGGACCCCTAGAATTTAGCCACATTCATTGCACACAAGGGCTGGTGTCAAATAATAGAAAACAGAATCATTTCACATGGTAAGATTTCTTTTAAAAATCTCTTGGTAGACACAATTCTCTCACAAACGAACTGGCTTATATAGTGAGTAACATGTCTTCTTCTACCGTCATCTCGGATAAAAACTTAAAAATCTTTAAAAATGGAAACAAAATTACAAATCTCATCTTTGATTGTAAGTGACACATTTGGTAATTGGGACTCCCCTTTCCTGTGATTTCTGGATTACTTAAGAATACATGAATAACTAGATAAGTCCATGTGTATTTCTGATAACTGTTTGAGTGGACTGAAGAAAGGCTCCTGGAAACCTAGGCTGCAGTTTGAGGCGCACCAGCTCCTGATGTGTCTCAGGAACAGATGCAAAGGTGTTTATCATTATCTTTGTGCCACACAGCTTCTAATTTTACATATGAAAACCAAAGCATCATTCAGCATAAAGTACATTATTTGCATGACATATTTGCATTTGTAAAACACCCACATTTACTTTTACTGCTTAATGGGCCTGGTTAAAATGGGCCACTCTATATAAATGGAGCACACTGGTTCCCAACTCAATGGTGCTGATAAGAAAACGACTCCTTTTAGATGCAAATGAAGCCACTGATCACAATTAGAGTGGTGGAGTTGAGGAAGCTGAGCAGCTGCTCCAAGAGCTCAAGTCTTGGGGCCGTTTGCTGTTGTTCAGTCGCTCGGTTGTGCCCAGCTCTCTGCGACCCCATGGAGCGCAGCCCGCCAGACCTCCCTGTCCATCACCATCTCCCGGCGTTCACTCAGACTCACGTCCATTGAGTCAATGATGCCATCCAGCCATCTCATCCTCTGTCGTCCCCTTCTCCTCCTGCCCTCAATCTTTCCCAGCATCAGGGTCTTTTCCAATGAATCAGTTCTTCGCATCAGGGGGCCAAAGCATCTTCGCATACTTTGTGAAGTCAGCTGGCCTCAGGGCCAGTTCAGTTCCAGCTTAATCTCGGGAGCAGCCCAGGACTCCCCAGAGTCTGCCCCAGAGTCCTCTGCCCAGGGGCCAATGGAATGAGCTCAGCTTTTTTTAAAGGCAGTTTGGGGAGGTCAGAAGTGAAGTCGCTCAGTCGTGTCCGACTCTTGGCAACCCCATGGACTGTAGCCTATCAGGCTTCTCAGTCCATGGGATTTTCCAGGCAAGAGTATTGGAGTGGGTTGCCATTTCCTTCTCCAGGGGATATTCCCGACCCAGGGATTGAACCCGGGTCTCCCGCATTGTAGGCAGACACTTTACGCTCTGAGCCACCAGGGAAGCCCTGGGGAGGTCAGAGGAACTTCCCAAATCTGGACTGACTATGCAAGTGTGGTCACCAGCCAAGTTCAACAGACGTAACTGGAGCAGAAGGGAGGAAGGCTGCATTTGTAAGGCTCACGGAGGAGAGGCAAGACAAAGAAATTAACTGAGGCTTTCCCTTGAAACCGTGTGGCCGCTATGGAAAACACTGCAGAGGGTCCTCAAACAATCACAGGGACTCACCACAGGGTGAAGCCCCACCTCTGGGTGGAGGCTCAAAAGAGCTGAACGCGGGAGCTCAGACAGTTGCTCACATGCCCGCGTCCACAGGAGCATCATTCACAAGAGAGCAAGAGCGGAAGCAACCCGAGCGTCCACGGGCAATTTGTAAATACGTGCAATGGAATTTTATTCAGCCTTAAAAGAAACAGGAAATTTTGACGCCTGTTGTAACATAGGTGAACCGTCAGCAGCTCAGGGGTAAAGAGCTTGCCTGCACCGCGGGAGGCCCGGACTCAACCCCTGGGTGGGGAAGACCCCTGGAGGAGAGCATGGCGGCCCACTCCAGGATTCCTGCCTGGAGAATCCCATGGACAGAGGAGCCTGGCGGGCTACGGTCCATGGGCTCAGAAAGAGTAACTTCACTTTCTATCACACAAAACAAATACTGTATGATTCTGCTTACAAAGGAACCCAGAATAGTCAAATTCATGAGAGACAAACTAGAATGCTGGTTGCCGGGGGGCTTCGAGGAGAGGGGGATGGGGAGTCGCCTAATGGGCACAGAGGCTCAATCTTCCAATTTGAAGGTGGTTCTGGAGAGGAAGGGTGGGGGCAGCTTCAACAGTGTGGAAGACCTTAAGCCACTGGACACAGCACGTTTACAAACGACCAAGGCGGTAAGTTAATAACGTGGGTGTTTTACTCTAATTAATAATTAAAAACAAACAGTAGCTAGCTAGGGGTGTGTGTGTGTGTGTGTGTGTGTGTCAGTTAGTCGCTGAGTCATGTCCAACTCTCCCAAGGGCTATGGCCTGCCAGGCTCCTCTGCCCATGGAATTTTCCAGGCAAGAATCCTGGAGTGGATTGCCATTCCCTACTCCACGGGATCTTCCCAACCCAGGGATTGAACCAGGGTCTCCTGCAATGCGGGCGGATTCGTCACTATCTGAGCCACCAGGGAAGCCCAGCTAACCAGCTAGATAAGAAAATAAACACACGACCATCCCCTGCCGGCCTGCCAGACACTCGGGCAGGGCAGGAGGCACTTTGCTCCTCTGCGCTAAGGCTCCGGAAACAGGGGCTGACGTGCCCCTCTTTCTCAGACTCGCCCATTCACTGTATAACACTGTCTTCACACCTGCTGTGGGAACAACGCAATGAGGAAACCATCCCGTCCTCCGAGAGGCAGCGACCTAGCTGGGCAAGGAGATAAAATACGGAATCCGGGGCTTTTCAGAGCATAACACACAGGCCTGGACCTACCGCCCTTGGGTCCCTCGGCTACTATGCTATGACTGAAAACGGACTCTAGCCCCTTCTGCACAGCAGGCATCCTAACGAGCAGAAACTCTGGGTGCGCTCCCCTCTTCCAAGAGGCCTGCCCCGATCCGCTCTTCATCTGTCCCTCCTCAGGCCTGGCAGCCGTGCCATCAACACGGAGACCTGGGCGTTAGCTGTCCTGCCCGTTCCCCAGCTGCCTCACGGGAACCTGTGGCATTGCTGACTCGTTCAGTCGTGTTCGACACTTTGCCCTCGTGGGCTGCAGCCGGCCAGGCTGCGCTGTCCATGGGATTCCCTAGGCAACAGTACTGGAGCGGGCTGCCGCTTTTTCTCTACAGAGGATCTACCTGACCCAGGGACACTGGCAAGCGGGTTCTTTAGCACCACGTGACCTGGGAACTCCGGGGAGACTACAGACCCTCCAAAGGCGTCATGACCTTGCTGGGTGCTCAGCACCGGGGCTGGAAACTTGTCCCTGCTCCGGAAACACTGATTATTATCCCAGCCCAGAGAGCAGCCCCCAGTATACTTTTAGAGGCATTTCTGGGGGGTTGAAACCCAGAGGCTTTGTCAAGGAACTCCTCCAATGCGGAGTCCCTGCCCACAGACAGAGACACCACGAGGCCTCTAGGAGTGGCTTGTGTGAGGACGCAGGGCTGCGCGGGAGAGGCCGCCGGGGACACTGGGCAGCCTCGGGGCCTCCCCCTCCCCCCGGCCAGGAGGGGCGGCAGGGTGTCCAGACTGCGAGCCCAGCCCCGGGTCCTTCCCTTGGCAGCGGTTTAGTGGAGGCCTCGATGGCTGTGACAAGCGGCTCCAGCCTAACAGGTGGAACCCGTCGGGCACCTGGGTGTCATGTAGTCGGAGACAAGGGGTAAGTAGCCTTTCCCCCAAATACACTCCTCTAAGTGGAAAGCAACTCTTGAGTGAAAACACCATTCTGCCTTGCAATCCTCGAACCCTCTCCCACCACCAAGAAGCGGGAAGGACTGGCCACACGCCTATCTCCTGCCCTAGGTCTGAGTGGTGTTTTCAGGCCGCGACGACCACATGCTGCCCAGCACAGATGATGCCAGCAGCGCCGAAACAGCTTTCAGAGAAAAACCTCAGTGACGGCACGAAAGCCACGATGACCCATTTATCTTTCAGGCTTGGGGAGATCAAGAGATATAAACGCTTAATCCACATTTTGGACACAGTTTGCTTCCCACTACAATGCTGAACGCCAATCACGGACGAGAAAATGATCCTTTGTGGGGAGACTGGTTTACCCTGACTCTTCATTTCCTCCCTTTGAGAGCCAGGCTCAGCCCAGACCCCATCAAGATGAGAGACACACACGCTGGGTGTGGAAAGTGGATGCTGTACAGCTGGGCATCTCTGTCTGCATGTTCTATCCGGGCACCAAAGCTAGGCACTGAAAAGCTGAAGCTACACGTGACAGCAGAAAAGTTCATTTTTAACACTACTCCCCCTGTGGTTTATTTCTCCTATGGTTTATTATTTATCTAGTTATAGTTGGCTTTGAAGCGACAAAAAGCAATTTTCCATTTCCAAAAAGTAATCTCTTACATCTGCGAGGCAGCAAACCCTGTGATTGGCCTCCGCATCTCAACTCGCCTTTGCCCCCCACTCCCGATGGAGCGAGAAGGGCTGGACCCCCTTCAGAGCCGCCCCCGCCTTCCCCTGTCCCCGACCCTCGGCCACCCCCCTCGGCTGGTGCCACGCTGAGGCTTGCTTGGGACTCTCTTATTCTCAGATCCTCCCATGTGTACCCCGTGTGCATGCGTGCCAAGTCACTCGCGCGTGTCTGATTCTGTGAGACTCCAGGGACTGCAGCCCGCCAGGCTCCTCTGTCCATGGGATTCTCCAGGCAAGGATACTGGGGAGAGCTACCACTTCCTTCTCTGGAAGATCTTCCCAACCCAGGGGTCGAACCTGCGTCTCTTACGTCCCCTGCACCGGCAGGCGGGTCTTGTACCACCAGCGCCACCTGGGAGGCCCACTGTGTACCCTGCTGCTGCGGACTCGCTTCAGTTGTGTCCGACTCTGTGCGACCCCGGAGACGGCAGCCCCCCAGGCTCCCCCATCCCTGGGGTTCTCCAGGCAAGAACACTGGAGTGGGTTGCCATTTCCTTCTCCAATGCGTGAAAGTGAAAGTGAAGTCGCTCAGTGTGTCCGACTCTTAGCCACCCCATGGACTGCAGCCCACCAGGCTCCTCCGTCCGTGGGATTTTCCAGGCAAGAGTGCTGGGGTGGGGTGCCATTGCCTTCTTCGGTGGTGTTCCCTGAGCCCCACTCAATAAAACCAGAGAGGAAATGACTGGAAAACCTAAGGAGACTGATCGGCAGGTGGGCCAGATCTTATACAATTGACTCTTCTACACCTAAAACTTCACACCCATTTGATTCTCCCAGAAAACCTACAGAAACACCCATTCCTCTCCTTAAATGACAACAAGGAGAATAACGTTGCTAAACTTCTTGGGCTTCCCTTGTAGCTCAGTCAGTGAAGAATCTGCCTGCAGTGCAGGAAACCCAGGTTCGATCCTGGGCTGGGAAGATCCCTTGGAGAAGGAAACGGCACCCCATTCCAGTATCCTTGCCTGGAGAATCTCATGGACAGAGGAGTCTGGTGGGCTGCAGTCCATGGGGTCGCAAAGAGTCGGGCACGACTGAGCGACTAACACTTAAACTTCCTTACATCGTTAAAGTCAAGGAGAGCATAGTTTCAGTAACACTACTTCTTGGCCACAGTTACAGAGATGGGGGTATTGAGGGCTGTGGTTTACACAATTCCATGGTACATGTTGACTGCTGGGAACACTTCTTCCTGGGTGTAAACAGTCAGGTATGAAATCAAAGGACACTTACTCCTTGAAGGAAAGCTATGACCAACCTAGACAGCATATTCAAAATCAGAGACGTCAGTTTGCCAGCAAAGGTCCATCTAGTCAAAGCTATGGTTTTTCCAGTAGTCATGTATGGATGTGAGAATTGGACCATAAAGAAAGCTGAGTGCCGAAGAATTGATGCGTTTGAACTGTGGTGTTGGAGAAGACTCTTGAGAGTCCCTTGGACTGCAAGGAGATCAAACCAGTCCATTCTAAAGGAGATCAGCCCTGGGATTTCTTTGGAGGGAATGATGCTAAAGCTGAAACTCCAGTATTTTGGCCACCTCATGTGAAGAGTTGACTCCTTGGAAAAGACTCTGATGCTGGGAGGGATTGGGGGCAGGAGGAGAAGGGGGCGACAGAGGATGAGATGGCTGGATGGCATCATGGACTCGATGGACGTGAGTCTGAGTGAACTCTAGGAGTTGGTGATGGACAGGGAAGCCTGGCGTGCTGGGGTTCATGGGGTCGCAGAGAGTCGGACACGACTGAGTGACTGAATGAGAGCACAAACAGGCCGTGTGCTGGGAGAGAGGTTCCTTGCTTTTCTTTGTTTTGTTCTGTGTGTCTTCTTTGAATCACCCCATGACTGATGCTTGAAGCGTATCCAGGAAAACCTTGGCTTCCTGAAACTTCTGGGAGAACTCGACTCCCATGGGCGGATGCTGCTTCCTGGTGCTTGGTCGTAACACTCACCGGTGAGTTTGACCACACGCAGTGCACACTCCACGTCCAGGGCTCCGCCTGGCCCGAGAGCCCCTGAAGGACCCAGTCCCGGCCCTGCCGAAGCCATTCGCTCGCAGAGCCCAGCACGAAACCCTGTTGGAAAGGCCTTCCTATCGTGTTCCTTCTGCATCTTCCAAGGCAACGCTGCGCAGACACACATAGTTTCAGGCCCACATCCCAGGCTCGCCCTTCGGGGGACGACACTCACAGGCACGGCATCCTTACCACGAGTGGATGAATTAAACTGCCACCCCTTCATATCCACAGATGTCCAGACTTTCCTTAGCATCGACTTGGGGTGAATGTTTATAGAATTCAGTCAGCGGTCCATGCAAAACTGTTTCCTGGGCTTCTTGTGCGTTGTGACAGATACTCCCAACTGTCCTAACTCCGAGCGACGGGCTTCATCTCCTACCGCCCCTTGTCTTATTCTGTGTGTTGTTTTTTTTTTTTTTTTTTTTGCTCCCGGGCCCCCAGACACAGCCGAAGGCCTCTTACCTCTGCCTTTGCTCCCTCAGCTGCCCCCCCCCCGGAAACACTCCCTCCCTCTCTTTGCAAACTCTCACGAGCCGTGGAAGATTCTCCTCCTCCCACCTCCCTGCACCGCCGTGTGCCCGCGGCGCGTCCGCCCCCATGCCATTCCCTCTAGGCAGTGCACTGCGTATTTGTTTACGTGGCCGGACCGTCAGCTCCAGGAGGAGGAGGATGACTCTTCCGTTGGTCGAAAGTTCTCAGCAGCTGGCATCTTAGAGCAGGTGTTCAATAAATGGCCACCGGAAAAAGACTCGCCAAATGTAGTCTGGCGGAGAAGGCAATGGCACCCCACTCGAGTACTCTTGCCTGGAAAATCCCATGGATGGAGGAGCCTCGTAGGCTGCAGTCCATGGGGTCGAGAAGAGTTGGACATGACTGAGCGACTTCACTTTCACCATTGGAGAAGGAAATGGCAACCCACTCCAGAGTTCCTGCCTGGACAATCCCAGGGATGGGGGAGCCTGATAGGCTGCTGTCTATGGGGTCGCACAGAATCGGACACGACTGAAGTGACTTAGCAGCAGCAATGTAGTCTGGCGGAGAAGGCAATGGCACCCCACTCGAGTACTCTTGCCTGGAAAACCCCATGGATGGAGGAGCCTCGTAAGCTGCAGTCCGTGGGGTCGCAAAGAGTCAGACACGACTGAGCGACTTCACTTTCACTTTTCACTTTCATGCATTGGAGATGGAAATGGCAACCCACTCCGGTGTTCTTGCCTGGAGAATCCCAGGGACAGGGG
>SJYQ01018846.1:139918-178763 GCA_006410935.1 Redunca redunca
CACACACACACACACACGCACCCGTAGAATCTGGCTCCCTTTCACATACAAATGTCGTAAGATGTCATGTATAGGGATATTCTCTCCAAAAGATCTCTTCTCAGCCTCCTGGCTAAGATCAAGTGTACTATGTGGCCTTCTTGGTGGCTCAGCAGTAAAGAATCTGCCTGCAGCGCAGGAGACACGGGTTTGATCCTTGGTTCAGGAAGATCCCCTGTAGAAGGAAATGGCAGCCCACTCCAGTGTTGTTGCCTGAAAAATTCCATGGACAGAGGAGCCTGGTGGGCTATATTCCAAGGGGTCGCAAAGAGCTGGACATGACTGAACGACCAGGCACACCCCTCGAAACACTAGACCCAACCTCACAGACGGCACAGGAACTGGACGGGGGTCTGCAAACTTTGGGCCAAACCGCACTGCCTCAGAGGTAAGAGTGCCTTTTACACTGTTGAGTGGTTGAAATAAAAAAGTCAAAAGAAGAAGCATGTTTCATGACACATGAAAATCATACAAAATCCAAACTGTAGGGTCCCAAATAAAACTTAACTGAGGCACAACATGTCCTCATTTAGGTATACAGAATTCTCTAGAAGTATCTCTGTTTCATACCAAATATTCAGTATTTGGCCCTTTACAACAAAAGTTTGTAGATCTCCAAAGTGGAATAAAGACCAGGAACATTTTAGCTCTTGAAAAAGAAACTGATTTTGGGCCAACTTTAAAAGTGACCAAGACAAGGCAAATGAGCCAGTTCCCACCAAACGGCCTTGAGTCCACCCTGCTTTGTGAGGGCGCTATCAAAAATTCCAGAAACAGTTCCCGTGCAATGCTAATTTAATTAGTATTAAATTAAATCACTGTTACTTGGCATCTTTTTGATTTCAGCTAACCAATCCTCTGTCCCTTTCCACACACACAAACTCTCCTCTAAGTGTCTTCCCTAGACTGGGTCTCCTGTATCTTGTTATGAGTGGAACAATCTGGGTAACTCATCAGATGGTCTATGGAAATCTACACCCTTTGCTAAACGGAAATAATTTTATTATTAAAAACAAACACGAGGGCCATTTTTAGGCCTGAGAGGAATATGGAACCAATTACGTTTTGTGTGTAAATAAGCCTGCCCACCAGATAAGGCCGCATGGTTCATGAACTTTGTTACGAAAGTGCTGATCCGAACGAACACACGGATGTGCCCTCACTCAAGTCTGGAATAGCCCAAGGACGCTTCCCTTTTGCTACTCTCTGCCTCAGGTCCTCCAGTCACTGAGCAGGAGTGTTTTCTTGAAGCTCACGGGCAGCTTGCACTTCCCCTTAGAGACACATGTTTGGCATCATGTTACAGCCCACGGTTTTTGCATAACTGTGGTCTTCACCATCTAACCATCTTTCCTAATTTCAGTGTCAACCAAAGCTTAGAAAAAAGTGCCATTTCCCAGGACCACTTACAACAAATCCTAAAGTATTCTCCATGAATCAAAACGTAAGTGCTGGATAATGGTTAACTTTTGGACACTCTGAACATAAGAAAGAGGAAAGACCTTCAAGGTTTGCCACTATGAAGAACTGTGGCAGTTCTGGAAGAAGTGTGTGAGAGTGATTGACATCAAAATAAAAAGACTGTACTCATCCCCCTGATCCCGCCGGGCAGAACCGGCTCTCCTTAAATGAGCCTGAATCTTCTGGAATTGCCCAGGTGTGCTGGGCTTCCAGGGTGGCTCAGACCACGAATAAGCCAGCTGCAAGGCAAGAGACCTGGGTTCAACCCCTGGTCAAGAAGACCCCCCAGGGGATGAAATGGAAGCCACTCCAGCGCTCTTGCCTGGAGAATCCGATGGACAGAGGAGCCTGGCGGGCTGTGGCCCACGGGGCCGCAAAGAGCCGGACACAACCGAGCAACCAACACTTTCACAAAGAGCCGCGCTGCACCACCCTCTGCAGACGACCCCAGATGCAGGGCCCGAAGGCCCATGGGTTTAAGGGTGGCTGTGCTTTACATGAAGCCCGTGTCAGCGGCCGTGGCTGGATGGGCCTGGGTAGAACCTGAGCCCCGACAAACCACCAGGGACACCGGTTTAGGTGACCCTTCACCTACTGAGCCTGGCTCCGAAGGAGCTGAGCCATTCAGACGCTTTGGGCCTGCAATTACGGGAAGGGAAGCTGAGGGAGCAAAAGGGCCCAGCTCGGAGACAGGTGGATGGAGACCGGTGAATGGAGCCACAGGCAGAGAAGGGCAGGGAAGGCTGGCCAGCAGCGCCTGGGGCTCCCGCTCCAGGCCGCACTGCAGGCCCCATGCCTGTGTGTGGGATCTCCTGATTGCTACACATCCTTGAGGGAGGGATATTCTCTCATTTTATTTTTTTGCATATATGTGTGTGTGTGTGTGCATGCACACATGTCCACATGTGCCCATGTGTATACTCAGTTGCTAAGACGTGTCTAACTCTCTGTGACCCTGTGGACTGCAGCCCGCCAGGCTCCTCTGTCCATGGGGTTCTCCAGGCAGGAACACTGGACTGGGCTGCCCTTTCCTCCTCCAGGGGCCTCCCGCCCCGGGGATGGGAGCTCCCCGTCCTGCACTGGCAGGCAGGCCCTTCTCCACTGAGCCACCGAGGAATGCATGTGCACGTGTCCACATGCACACACGTCCACCATGCATGCACTAAGGTTGCTACGTGACGGACGGCATCGAGGCCCCTCCCTTAATGTTCCTGAGTTTGGCTGTGTTAGCTCTCGGCTGCGGCGCATGGGCCCTCACCGCAGCATGAGATCTCTGTCGTAGCCGCCAGAGCACACGGGCTCAGCAGGTGGGGGCACAGGCTTAGCTGCCCCAGGGCGTGTGGGATCTTAGCTCCTCAATGAGGGATCAATCCCACGTCCCCCACAAGACAAGTGGGTTCTTAACCACCGGACCACCGGGGAAGTCGAGTTTTGAATGATGAACCAGCTTTGCATACCTAGGATAAATCCCACCTGGCCATGGTGTATAGCTCTTTTTATAGAGTTGGATTTTACTTGCTAATATTTTGTGAGCGTCTTTGCATCTATGTTCATGAGTGATGCTGGTCTTAGCTTTCTTTCCTTGTTATATCTTTACCCAGCTCGGGTATTAGGCTAATGCTGGCCTCAGAATGAGTTACAAAGTATTTTCTCTGCTTCTGTTCTCTGAAGGAGACCGGCAGGAGTTAGAGTAATTTCTTTCCTAATGGCACCCCATTCCAATACTCTTGCCTGGAAAATTCCATGGACGGAGGAGCCGGGTAGGCTGCAGTCCATGGGGTCGCTGAGAGTTGGACAGGACTGAGTGGCTTCTGGAGAAGGAAATGGCAACCCACTCCAGTGTTCTTGCCTGGAGAATCCCAGGGACGGGGGAGCCTGGTGGGCTGCCGTCTATGGGGTGGCACAGAGTTGGAAACGACTGAAGTGACTCAGCAGCAGCAGCAACTGTTTCATAGAATTCACGAATAAACCCATCTGGGCCAGGGGCTTTCTGTTTGAGAAGGTTATTAATGATTGGTTCAATTTTTTCAATAGAGGCCTATTCAGATTGTCTACTTCATCCTGGGTGACTTTTGGCAAACTGTGTCTTGCAGGGAATTTGTCCATTTAATCTAGGTTATAAGATTTGTGGGCAAAAAGTTGTACATAATATCCCTTTATTATGCTTTCTATGTCCACGGACTCGGCAGTGATGCCCTTTCTTTCATTTGTGATATTGCCGATTTGTGTCTGTTTTTCTCGGTTAGCCTGTCTACAGGCTTGTCGATTTTATCCATCTGTTACAGAAACAGCTTTTCGTGTCAGTGATTTTTCTCTACAGAGCTCCTGTTTTTAATTTCACTGATTTCTGTTCATCTTTTTTCTTTTCTTCCGCTTTCCCTGAATTCAACTTTCTCTTCTTTCTCTAGTTTCCTAAGGTGGGAACACAGATTACTGCTTTTGTATCTTTCTTCCTTTCTAATATATTCTTTCGACGCTATAAATTTCCATCTAAGCACTGCTTTCACTGCATCCCACAAATTTTTAAGTCGTGCTTTCATTTTCACTCACTTCAAAACACTTGAAAATTGCTTTACTCTGTTAAAGTTTCTCTTAAGAGTTCTTCCTTGACTAGTGTTAGCTGTCAGTGTGCCGTTTAAACTGGGTACTCTGGCATTCTCCAGTGTCTATCTCAGCGGATGCTCTGTGCGGTTTTGAGAAGAAGGTTTCGTCTGCTGTTGGATCAATTAGGCCACGAGTATCCGCTCTGTCCAGGAGAAGGCGATGGCACCCCACTCCAGTGTTCTTGCCTGGAGAATCCCAGGGACGGGGGAGCCCGGTGGGCTGCCATCTATGGGGTCGCACAGAGTCGGACACGACTGAAGCGACTCAGCAGCCGCAGCCGCAACGTCCCCTCCATCCAGCTGGTTGCTGGTGATGCTGAGTTCTACCTTGTCCTCTCTGACTTTCTGTCTCCTGCACCATCCATTTCTGAGAAACTGGTGTTGGAGTCTCCGACTGTCAGAGTGGATTCATTTATTTCTCTTTGCAATTCTTTTCGTTTTTGCCTCACATAGTTTGACACTATGTTGCTAGGCACATATGCGTTAAAAAGCATGTCTTCTTGGAGAAGTGACCCCCTTGCCATTATCTAACACCCTTCTTTATGTCTGACAATCTTCTCTGAAGTCTGCTTGTTTGACATTAACACAGCTGCTCCAGCCTTCTTTCAGTCTGTTGTCCTCCATCTCTTTTACTCTATGAGTTTTACACCTAAAGAGGGTTGCTTGTAGACAAGGCACAGTCAGGTCCTGTTTCTTAATTCACTCTGCCATTGTCTGCCTTTCAGTCGGTGCATTCAGACTACTGACATTCAAAGTGTTACTGACACGATTCGACTGATGCCTGTATACTGGGTAGTGTTTTCCAATTATCGCCCTTGTCTTCTGTTCTTATTTTTGTCTTCTAGTCTTTTTCTGCTTTTTAAGGTTTCAGTGGAATGTTTCATATAATTTCATCTTCTCTCTTCCCTTAGCACATCGGTTATGCTTCTTTTTCTTGAACGGTTGTCCTTGCGCCTTATAGTCAAGAGCCCAAAGTAAAAAGCCAGGTTTGAGGTCCTCCTCCAATCTCATTCTTGGTTAGCCCTGGGCCTCACCTGGCCTTCTCCTCCGGTGAGTGTAAGGGTTGCGCTTGCCTTCTCTACAGCCACTTTGGACTAACACTCTGCAACTCTCTCCTATGTGTTTCGGAGGCATCTGGCACCACCACTCCATTTCGCAGCCTAGAAAACAGATCGGGAGAGCTTCTACACAGCCATGGCCTGATCAGGAGCAGAGGGAGACCTGGAAATCCGGCCACTGCTGTTTCCATTACACAGGGTGCCTCTGTTATTAGAATTAAAAATTTATTTTAAAAGGGTGGGGAGGAATTTCATTTAAAAGTAAACGCTTGAAGCAAAGAAAAAGGAATTACAGCAATACCGTCATCAACTGGGCACAGCTAACCATTTCAGTAACGGCAAAACCCAGACAAGAGAGGGGCAGGAGACGTACCTCTCCAAGCTGCTTCCCGCCTCCTGAGCGCGCAGTCTGACCCCTTCGCAGCCAGCGGATGTGGGTCCTGGGAGAGTGAGTCCCTCAGGGTTGCTGAGGAATCCTTTTCTGACTGAATACCCAAGTGGCAGGCTTGAAGCTTACCTCACTCATTAAAAAGAGAAGAACCCCGCCCAGATCTGCTAAGAGTCACTGATGGCCTCCGTGTCCCTGGGCTCTCCAGATGGTGCACAGTCAGAAAATTTACCTGCAAGGGGAATTCTCTTGTCTTCAAGTCACCAGACCTAGAGCAAGCCCTGTTCTCTAAAAATGGTTCCTATTCCAAGCCTGATCTCACAAACCTGAGTCACAGTGAAGATAAAGCATCGTGCCAAGGTTGGCTTCAGCGGGCACGCCTGGCCAGGCAGCACTCACTCCTCTTCCTCCAATAACCTCTCCCCAGATCCCCTGGGTGCCAGCCCTCCCCCAGCGCAGGGTGAGCATCAGTTCAGTTCAGTTCAGTCGCTCAGTCGTGTCTGACTCTTTGCGACCCCATGGACTGTAGCACGCCAGGCCTCCCTGTCCATCACCAGCTCCCGGAGTTCCCCAAGTTGGTGATGCCATCCAGCCATCTCATCCCTCTTCTGTCCCCTTCTCCTCCCGCCTTCAATCTTTTCTAGCATCAGGGTCTTTTCAAATGAGTAAGTTCTCTGCATCAGGTGGCCAAAGTATTGGAATTTCAGCTTCAACATCAGTCCCTTCCAATGAACACCCAGGACTGATTTCCTTTAGAATGGACTGGTTGGATCTCCCTGCAGTCCAAGGGACTCAAGAGTCTTCGCCAACACCACAGTTCAAAAGCATCAATTCTTTGGCGCTCAGCTTTCTTTGTAGTCCAACTTTCACATCCGTACTTAAGGTAAGCATAAGGCAAGAAAATGTACACCATCCCGCGCTATAATTACTTGTCTGTACGCAGATGGCAGTAAGACCCAAATTCTGGACTCGGAGGTCCGCTCTTTTTCCCACGGGCTTTGACCATCAAGGATTCCTGTCAGGGCTGGGCAGCCATCTGCCTCCTGACAATGGAGCCAACACGGGGAAGGAGAGCCCAAGGATGCCAAGTGAGGAATCATGACCGGCTGAGCAGGGCACAGCCTCTGCCTGCAGTGAGGCCTGCGCAGGACACTCTAGCTGGGGAGACCGAGTAGATTTCTCTTTGCTCTTAAGTGCCTCCCAGTCGAATTTTCTCTCAATTGCAAATTTAGTACTAACTGATACACTGATCATTCAAATGGAGAGGAAGATCACGTTTTCTCCCACTTCAAGAAAAGGGTCTGCCATGTAAATGGAGTTTACAGACAGTGCTGAGGAGAGAAAGGTGCTTTCACTAGATAAGAAGCGTTGGAGCACCACAGACACCATTATTAACACTCACACGGGAGTGTTACCTGCCCTTATTTGGGTGGAACGGCCTATAAACGTCCTACGCTTGGCAACCATCTCGTGAGCATGTGGCGGAAAAGAGAAATCCTACAGGTTTGTATGTTGAAAAATATGGAAATTCAAAGAATGGCCCCAGCATAAGACTGAACAGAGAACTCGGTGAAAGGGAAGAACCATCAAAAATGAACAAAGAGGGCTTAACCAAAAACAGGACCTTGAGGAAAAAATACAGCTGGCCAAAAGACATGGGGAAGGGTGTCGACTTCAGCAATGAGAAAAGACAATCAAGGGAAAAATCTTTACCAATTGGATCGGCAGGTATTTAAGAGATTGACTCCAATACAAAAGCTCCAATACCCTGGCCACCTGATGCGAAGAGCCAACTCATTGGAAGAGACCCTGATGCTAGGAAAATTGAAGACAGGAGGAGAAGGCGGGACAGAGGATGAGATGGTTGGATGGCATCACCAACTCACTGAACGGAAACTCTGAGAGATGGTGAAGGACAGGGAGGCCTGGCGTGCTGCAGTCCATGGGGTCGCCAAGAGTGGGACACGACTGAGCGAATGAACGAGACTCAGGGACAGCAGAAGAGTCAACGTCTCGGCAGAACTTGGGGAAGCGGAGGGGCGAGAAATCTGTATGTATATGTATATCCAAAAGGCCTTTTTCGTCTAGCAATTCTGCTTCCAGAAGTTAATCGATAAAATCCTCGGATGAAGAGTCCAGGCCATGGTACAGAACAGGCCCTTCCAAATCTCACCCTCGCCTTACTGACCGTGGGACACCAGGAAAGCTGCTTACCTCCATTCAGTTTTAGTTCTCAATGCAGATGGATGAGCACCTCGGCTATTAAAAAATGCACTTATGGGACGTTCCCTGGTGGTCCAGTGGTTGAGAACCTGCCTTCCAATGCAGCGGATGTGCGTTCAATCTCTGCTCGGGGAACTAAGATACCACAGGCCACGGGGCAGCCTGCGAGCCTCAACTAGAAAGGCTGGTGAGCAGAAACCAGGGAAAAGCCCAAGGGTAGCACGGAGACCCAGCACACCAAAACTTAAAAAACTTCACTTATGTACTCAGCTCAGTCCAGGCATACAGACGCTGCAGCAGTTACCAGTGCTGGGGGACAGTGCTCACCCACAGCCTCAGGACCAAGACCTCAGCCCCCCACCACCCCCGGAGCCAGGGGGGCTGCGGACACAGCTCACGCCTGGCACCTCCTCCAGGAGGGCTGCGGGGAGAGCTCAGGCCTGGTGCCTCCTCCAGGAGGGCTGTGGGCACAGCTCACACCTGGCGCCTCCTCCAGGAGGGCTGCGGGCACAGCTCACGCCTGGCGCCTCCTCCAGGAGGGCTGCGGGCACAGCTCACGCCTGGCGCCTCCTCCAGGAAGGCTGCGGGGAGAGCTCAGGCCTGGCGCCTCCTCCAGGAGGGCTGCGGGCACAGCTCACGCCTGGCGCCTCCTCCAGGGGGGCTGCGGGCACAGCTCACGCCTGGCGCCTCCTCCAGGAGGGCTGCGGGACAGCTCACGCCTGGCGCTCCTCCAGCACAGCCCGGGGCCGAGGGCCACTAGAGGACTGCACGGGCTGACCTCCCCGAGACCAAAGACAGCAGCTCTGCCAGGGTGACCGCGCTCAATCAGGCCGAGGCTGGGCCTCAGGACTTCTTTGCTTAGCTCCTTCCTCACCCTGCCTCCCTCGTCCCTTCTCTCCAGAGGACACCTTCTTAGTAAGTCACTTTTACCCCAATTCCTCTTGGGCTCTGTTTCTGCAAAATCCAGCCTAAGACTCAAATGTTACCCTTTTCATTTCCAGGCAAGGGGGCAAAAGTGTAGCTCTCAGCCCAGCTACTGAGGCATGGTTAGAACATCAAGGAATGGGAGCCGACGTGAACATCCAACAACAAATAGGGAAACCAGACACGGGCACGTGCCTTATGCACATCGTGAAACAGAGCGCCGCCTTCAGTGTCAGCTGACAGGAGGAGATGCGAGCGGCACAGTGTGCAGTAAAAACGCGTCAGCGGTAAGAAAGCGAAGGGAGAGTGCTGGTCGCTCAGTCGTGTCCGGTTCTGTGTGACCCTCGTGGGCTGTAGCCCACCAGGCTCCTCTGTCCATGGAGTCCCCCGGGCAAGAAGACTGGAGCGGGTGGGCATGCCTTTCTCCAGGGCATCTTCCCGACCCAGGAATCAAACCTGGGTCTCCTGCATTGCGGGCAGATTCTTTACCATCTGAGCTACAAGGGAAACCCATACAGAACGACCCCTTTATAAATATAGTTTGCGTGGGTAAGTTCAGTTCAGTTCAGCTCAGTTCAGTCGCCCAGTTGTGTCTGACTCTTTGTGACCCCATGAATTGCAACACGCCAGGCCTCCCTGTCCATCACCATCTCCCAGAGTTCACTCAGACTCGCATCCATCGAGTCCGTGATGCCATCCAGCCATCTCATCCTCGGTCGTCCCCTTCTCTTCCTGCCCCCAGTCCCTCCCAGCATCAGAGTCTTTTCCAATGAGTCAACTCTTCGCATGAGGTGGCCAAAGTACTGGAGGTTCAGCTTTAGCATCATTCCTTCGAAAGAAATCCCAGGGCTGAGCTCCTTCAGAAGGGACTGGTTGGATCTCCTTGCAGTCCAAGGGACTCTCAAGAGTCTTCTCCAACACCACAGTTCAAAAGCATCAATTCTTCGGCGCTCAGCCTTCTTCATAGTCCAACTCCCACATCCATACATGACCACAGGAAAAATCATAGCCTTGACTAGACGGACGTTAGTCGGCAAAGTAATGTCTCTGCTTTTGAATATGCTATCTAGGTTGGTCATAACTTTTAAGGGACATATTAGAAGATGTTCAACACTCATGTCCATAGCAGTGTTATTCACAATAGCCAAGAGGCAGAAGCAATTCAGTGAATGGACTAACAAACTTTATCTATATATACATCTACACGCAGTNAAGCATCAATTCTTCGGCGCTCAGCCTTCTTCACAGTCCAACTCTCACATCCATACATGACCACAGGAAAAACCACAGCCTTGACTAGACGGACGTTAGTCGGCAAAGTAATGTCTCTGCTTTTGAATATGCTATCTAGGTTGGTCATAAGTTTTAAGGGACATATTAGAAGATGTTCAACACTCATGTCCATAGCAGTGTTATTCACAATAGCCAAGAGGCAGAAGCAATTCAGTGAATGGACTAACAAACTTTATCTATATATACATCTACACGCAGTGGAATATCATTCACAGAGAAGTTCTGACACATGCTACAATCTGGATGAGACCTGGAGACAGCATGCTAAAGTGGAAGAAGCCAGACACAAACACAAAAGACAAACGCTGTGTGGTTCTACTTATGTGAGGTACCTCGAGCAGTCAAGCTCAGAGAGACGGAATGTGGAATGGTGGCTGCCAGGGGTCAGGGAGAGCGTGAAACGGAGAGCTGATGTCTAATGGGCACAGGGTCAGTTTTTGCAAGATGAACACGTTTTGGAAACCGCTTGTACAACAATGCGTATCTCCTTACTGCCACTGAACTCTACACTTAAAACAGTTAACATAGGGAATTCCCTGCGGTCCAGTGGTTAAGACTTTGCCTTCTAACGCAGGGTTCGATCCCTGGTCAATGAGCTAAGACCCCCCACAGGCCTCGTGGCCAAAAAACCAAAACAGAAGCAATATTGCCACAAGTTGGATGGTATCACTGACTCGATGGACATGAGTTTGAGTAAGCTCCAGGAGTTGGTGATGGACAGGAAGGCCTGGCATGCTGCAGTCCATGGGGTTGCAAAGATTCAGACATGACTGAGTGACTGAACTGAGCGACTAAGGATGATAGAGGCTATTCTGTTTAGAGCGAAGGCTAAGAATGCTTTCCTTATGTCAGGAAGTAATGGTCCTTCAACAGGAAATCTAAATAAAATTAAGTCAACCCTTCTGTTTAAAAAAAAAAAAATGGCCCACATTAATGTTTAAAAAAAAAAAAATGGCCCACATTAAAAAAAAAAAAGATAGTGAAAGTTATGTGCATTTTTCCACAATTAAAAATTTTTTCATAAATGTTAACAACATGGAAATAAGGGTACCTTTATTGAGTCCTTTATATTCTTACTGTTTGACCATTCTACACAAGTACGCATTAATGTCATAATCAGAGAATACCAAAAAGCTATTTTAATTCTGGAAAAAGATAAACACACTTCACAAAGATGGTATACTTCTACTCTACTAGGCCAGTAACCCAAATAGCTTGGGTTTCTGGGCTTCTAGTTTGATTGTTGTAGAAATTTCACTGTGGCCCCTTGTTTTCTCAGCTTCCTTGCATTTCTTATCTCGCCGCCACCAAAACAGCTTAAAAGCCATCAACAGTCATTGTTCTATGACTTACTAAAATGCCCAGGTGAATTCTATAAAAATGACTATTTAAAAAAAGTAAAGATGCTTTAAAAAATTCCCCTTCCAGCTTTTTCTTGATTCATTTATTGAATAAATACTTCTTAAGCACTTAATAGATGCCTGGCAACGCAGAGAGCCTTGGGGACACAGTGGTGGCCAGGCTGCACTCAGCTCCTGGCTTCCGGAGCTCAGACCTTACCTGGGGGGTGCAGACAGGAGACGGACGGTTGACAGGGCTCCAGTGCTTCCACGCCAGGCTGTGCGTACAGACGCACGCACGCTCGTGTGAGCACACACAGGCACATGTGGTCACTCATGCCGACCTTCACACTCAATGACAGTGATGTTATTAGCTAACCTAGAACCTTCCCAGATGGCGCGAGTGGTAAAGAACCCATCTGCAATGCAGGAAACACAGGAGCCTCGGGTTCGATCCCTGGGTTGGGAGGATCCCCTGGAGAAGGAAACGGCACCCCACTCCAGTGTTCTTGCCTGGAGAATTCCAGGGACAGAGGAGCCTGGTGGGCTACAGTCCGTGGGGCAGCAAGACACGACTCAGCGACTGAGGATACCAGCTGCAGTTCTCTGGGCCTCTGGGGAAGCTTCACAGCCCCGACCAGGGATGGCTCTTGACTCCCACTGACTAACAGTCGAAATTGCTCAGCTTGAGATGCTGCCAAGATATCAGACTGAAAGAACGGAAAATTCATTCGTGCTCAATCTAATTCCTCCCTATACACAGCCGAAGTCATCTCTGCCGTGCTCACGCCCCAGACCCCTAGTCATCTTGAATGATTTCCCCGAAGGCACTTCGCAGAAGTTCTCTGATGCCTGTTCAGTCCCATCGCATCACCTGGCTCAGCCCAACAAGGATCTTTGCTGCCCAGGGTCCAGTCTCATTCGAGGACGGAAAGACCATCCAGCCTTCTCATCCCTTCCCCCACGTATTCCAGACTGCATCCAAACACCTTTCTGATCTCAGTCACCTTGAGTCCCGTCTCTTGGCCATATTTCCATAATATCTGCTGAGTATAACCTTTAGCATGAACATAAACTTGGAAAGACACAGAACTTAAGACCATCAGCATGGATGGAACCAGACGAGGAGTCGGTCAGCCAGCCCCTGCACTAACCCAAGACTGCCGGTCTCCTGGCAGTGAGCCCAGCTAGAGCCTGGGGTCTGGCGTCCCAGGCAGCCTCCCTTCCTCACGTCCCCAGACCCCCGTCCACGGCCCTGCGGTCGTCAGAGCACCATGAGGGACACAGAGGACAACAGCTGGTGCCTTCTCAAGGACACTCAAGGACAGAGTGGGGACTCGGTCCCGGCTTGGGGCCGGCTGAGAAGGCTCGGGGGCGGGGGTGGGGGCTGGACGTCAGAACTACCCGCGTGGCTGTGGCTGCAATCAGTGTGGAGTTCCTTCTCGAGCATTCACATCAGATTTGTGCTGATCCAGCCACACGCTCCCTGGGGCCCTCTGGGACTGGGAGTGCCCATCAATCTGCGGGCCAGATGGCTCGAGCCTTTGCAGTGTGGCTGGGCAGAGAGACAACGGTGCTAAGAGGGCCCGTGGGGATTAGGGGGCAGAGCATCTAATCCGCTGACTGTCCCCATCCCGGGAGAAAGGCAAGGAGAGCTGAGCACAGTCCGGCAGCCTGCACTTCCGGCAAGACCGCGGATAAGCACCTGACGCACTGCGGCACCAGCATCCGCACGCTCCCCGTGTCCACACCCGCAGACGGGCCCGCCGACGGTGCCGCCTCAGCCTCGTGTCTTGCTGCGGCCAGCACGTCGTTCAGTTCAGTTCAGTCGCTCAGTCGTGTCTGACTCTTTGCGACCCCATGAATCGCAGCACGCCAGGCCTCTGTACACGGCATTAGCAAACAGCAAACCAAACAGCAAACCAGCAGCGACCAGGAGGGCTTCCCAGGAGGCGCTCGTGGTCAGAACACGCCTGCCAGCACAGGAGACGCGAGAGACGTGGGTTCGACCCCTGGTTCAGGAAGATCCCCTGGAGTAGGCAATGGCAACCCACTCCAGAATTCTTTCCTGGAGAATCCCATGGACGGAGGAGGCCTGGAGGCCTACAGTCCACAGGGTTGCCAAGAGCGGGACTCAACTGAGCAACTAACCAGCAAGCAGCAGGGACTGAGAACGTGGCTGCAAACTGGGGCAGCGGTTTTTCTCCGGTGGCTGGAACCCTTCTGCCACAATCTGAATCGGCCTGGAATAGCTTCCTCCAGGACGGAATGGAGAGACGGCCCGCTGTCCCCATCATCCCAGCTGAGGTCGAGCCAAAGCCTCATGGGACAGAGGTGACCTGCCATACCGAGTCCAGCACGACTGCCGGCACCAGGGTGATGAGCGGAGAGACGACTGTTCTTGTGAGTCACTTAGTTGAGGGTGTTTGTTATGCAGCAGAAGCCAAATGATACAAAGATCTCCACGATGCAACCCGCTCAGCAAACCGTGATTCCAAGACTGAGAGGTCAATTCAAGGGGGAGCTTTCTATGGTGACTCTTGTGGACGCCTAATACAGATGAAGGAAAGCAGCAACAGCAGCCCTAACACCTTCTGCCTCGAGCAGTGACTCGAGGAGCTCACAGGACAAAAGCGCCTCCGCGCAGTTTTGCTGAATAAATGAATGCATGAGCAAAGGAGGGAGGAGGAGGGAGGGTTAGTTACACCCAGACTCAAGAGCAACTGACAGGCACCCTGGAACGGACTCAGTGGTGCAAGGTCTGGTGATGGCCTGCGCAGTCCTCAGACATGGGTCAGGAGGCGCGGGTCCCGGGAGACCGCGAGGGCGCTGACATCACTTCCTGTCTCCCCGCCCTCCTTCCACCTCAGGGAGCCAGGGGGAACCTAGACCCCCGGAGAGGGTCTTTCAGGAGCCATCGGCAGTAACTGTATCCTCTTAAAGGCATGCGCCCTGTTAGGTAGCTCAAAATCTCACTCCAGAGAAAGGCAAGCTTCCGCGGGAGGCAGAGAACGAGGCTCCCGTAGGAAGACCTCGCTGTTCTGATTGCTTCTGGGAGGCACACCAAATCCTCACACCTCCCTGCCTCTCTCTGTGGGATCAGAAGCAGCGATAAAGCGAGAGTGTGGTCACTGCTTGGACGGTGTGGTGCGTCTCTTCCCACCCAAGTCCTCTGCACTCTGTCACCATTCGCCCCACGTTCCCCTCGTGCTCTGAGTTTAACTGATTGCTGTCGTTCAGTTGCTCAGTCGTGTCCAACTCTTTGTGACCCCACGGACTGCAGCACACCAGGCCTCCCTGTCTGACACCAACTTCCAGAGCTAAATCAAAACTCCTGCCCATCGAGTCGGGGATGCCATCCAACTGTCTCATCCTCTGTCGCCCCCCTTCTCTTGCCCTCAGTCTTTCCCAGGACCAGGGTCTTTTCCAATGAGATGAGAACATCTTCTGTCCCCCAAGCTTCTTGAGGGCACAAACCAGGTTCTAACTAGCCCTCCCTTTCCCTCCCCTTCCTCCCATTCTCATAGATCCGTTCCTTTACTCGGCAATCGATTACTGAAGAGCCAGAGCCAGGCACACTGTCAGGGAATAGCTCCCAGGCCGGTGGCAGAAGGCCAAGAGAAAATTACAAATACTAACCCCGAGAAACAGTGGTAGAAAGCAAACTCCTGGTTACTGTGGGTGAGGGGGAGCAAGAGAGAAGCTGAAGGCAGGTTGGCATGAACACTGTATGCCGAGCAGATAACTGGGAAGGGCTCGCTGCACAGCACGGCGAACTCTGCTCGGCCGTCAGTAACGACCCATGCAGGAGCAGACTCAAAGAGCGGGTGCGTGTACACGCGGGACCGCTTCAGGCTGCTGGGCCCCTGAAAGCAGCTCAGCACTGAGACCAACTCTAACAAAACCGGAAAACAAAAAAAGACTAAGCCCAGGTAACGGTTACGGAAGCCACTCACCTGCCAGGCACTGTTCTGAGGGTTTTAAACACACGCTCATTTAAACCTGCACCAGCCCATCTGTATCCTCATACGCTGATAAGGACACTGACGCCCACGCCAAGGGCGTGTAACCTGTGCGTGGCGGCAGCCAGGTGGTGGCAGAGCTGACAGCACAAGCCTACACCCCGACCGCTGTGCCATGCCGCCGCCCACGACAGCGCCCCGGGAGGGTGACCCGAGGCACTTGCGCTTCATCTCAATGGTGGAAGTGACGCTGCCAAGGTTTAAGGCGAAGGCTGGAGTGGAAATTAGAGACAGAAAGCCAGGCCAGGGGAGCGGCTCGCGAAGCCCAGGGAGGGCAGACGCCCCACCAGCAGGAAGGGGGAGAGGGCTCCGGGAAGGCGGGATCCCACCAGCAGGAAGGGGGTGAGGGCTCCGGGAAGGTGGGATCCCACCAGCAGGAAGGGGGCGAGGGCTCCGGGAAGGCTGGACCCCAACGTGGCGTCTGAACCAAGGTCAGACCCGGAGATGACTGCGAGGTTCGTGACTTTGGATACTGGGCTGAAGGGAGGAACCCACCAACACAGAAACATTCAAGAGACGCAACAACAACAACAAAGAGAGAGGCAGAGCAGGCTGGAAGGTCTGCCAAGGTGTCCCAGTAAAAACAATTCACTCGAGCCAAGAAATAACGATCGCACATTGACAACGAATGACGCCCCAAACCCTAGACAGCCCCCAGACTTGAGAACTCGCAGAGCTCAGCATACAGCATAAATGCTCGTGACTATGATTTACTTCGGCAAAGGACACAAAGTGTACTCAGAGAAGAGAAAAGGCACAGTGGGGAAAAGTCTTGGGGAAACCGGGCACAAGCTTGCCAGAGTCATCTCCCAGGGGCGCCCAGGGCTTTCACGGGGGCCTGCGCACACAGGCACCCCCTGTCTGGCTCGCACCAAAATTCCAGATTCCTTCCATCATCACATTGCTTATACAGTTTAGTATGCATTATTAGTCTGTGCAAACCTCTCAAAATCTGTCTTCAGACATCAGCCAGGGGTGAGCCTTATAAGCAGAGCTCCCTTTCTCCTTCCTTCCCCTTCCTTCTCCAGCCGCACTGGGTCTTCTTGCTGCCTCCAGGTTGTCTCCGGTTGTGGGCTCGGTTGCCCTGCGGCGTCTGGGATCTTAATTCTCTGACCTGGGATCAAACCCACATCCCCTGCACTGGAAGGCAGATTCTCAACCACTGGGCCACCGCGGAAGTCGGCAAGCAAGGCTTTCTAAGGAGAGGCCAGATAGGTTAACTTTTCCGTTCAAAAGGACAACAAATATTTGAGTTTTGTACAGGCAATGTTTTATTTAGACACTAGGGAATTCTTGAACAATGTTCAGATTATAAAGCTTAAGCCAGCCCTTTCCTCAGACCTGAATACAATACCCAAAACAAACAGCAAACACAAACTGCCAGGCAGGGCGAGCAGGTCCCGAGGCTGCCTCCAGGCCCCGCGCGGTCCAGCGGGAGCGCGGGCTCAGAGACGACACGCTGCATTTCATCATTAAGGAAAGCAAACACGGGGTCTGCTGCAGAATCAAACGCAATTAAAACTTTAATTAACTGACACCCGGCTAGCCCCCATCATCAGATAAAAACATCTGCAGGCGGCGGGGAAGGCAGAGGAGAGAGATTATTTCCCTTGGAAGGGAAAGGGGCAAGCCAGACGCTCTGGTCAGGGGTTCATTCAAAGCAGTCACTTCCTGCGGCTTCTCCAGGGTGGACACACGTTTTACACCAATAGTTACACACGGAATGCTGAGGGCAGACTGCCACACCCTCCAACACATCAAGAGTTTGTCTAGGATTTTCTAACTATTGGCAGAAAGCAGACACAGAGATAAGTTTTTAACAATGGAAATTCAAACACGAGGCGCGGTAGTTAAGGTCCGTAAGCAAGATGCCTAGGTTTCCCACACTCTGCATTAACTAGGGTTCTGGGGTGTGAAGAATCTCTCCAGCGGTTCCTTCTGCATCGCCCAGACACTGCTCCCCACGCTGCAGATGGAGGCCTCTGTGACTGAGCTGATCCCCAATGGTCATGCAAGAATCGGACCCAAGGGACCTTCGGACCTTCATGGAAATGAAGGCCCAGCGGTTAAGATTCCGCACGCCCGACGCAGGGGGCATGGGGTCGATTCCCGGTCTGGGAACCAAGATCCTGTTCGCTGCAGCAAAAGTTAAAACAAAATAACAAAGCATTCTTAAAAAAGAAACAGAAGCCAGACCCAAGTATTATCAGCAGGGGAACAAATCCCTCACGGGTCTCCCTGCTCACACCCAGTTCAGTCCAGTTCAGTCCAGTTATTCAGTCATGTTCAACTCTGTGTGACCCCATGGACTGCAGCACGCTGGGCCTCCCTGTCCATCACTGACTCCCAGAGTCCAGCCAAACCCATGTCCATTGAGTTGGTGATGCCATCTTTCCCAGTATCACGGTCTTCTCTGAGGAGTCAGTGCTTCACATCAGGTGGCCAAAGTATCGGAGTTTCAGCTCACACCCAGGGGCACAGGAAAGCCTGCTCTCCTAGTAACAAAGAGCTGCCTCACCTCAGTCAACGTCCCAGGTAAAACAGGAAGGCCGGCGGTGTGAGGAAGAAGATGCTGACTAAGATGCAGGCACCTGGGCCAAGAGCCAAATGAAACACACCCCAGGATGCATCCGAGGCAAAAAAGACTTTGAAGCATTAGGAGAACAGCTGTGTCAGCTATAAAACCCACCGCAAGGGTGCAGCGTGCACTGGCTTCACTCCGTCTGAGCCCCACGCAGAGCCGCCAAGTTCTAGGAACGGCATCGCTCACAGGGGAGCTGGACTAAGGTGCAAAGGTCCTTCTCCGAGCTCAAGACAGAGAAGCTGCTCTGATCACACTGCCCACCCACTTCCCAGACTCTGGCTTTAAGTCACACGGGTCAAGTAAGAACGCGCTTTCAAGGGAGGCTGTCTGTATGCTCGTAATAGAACGGGCGTTCAGTTTTGTTTGTTTGGAATGTTTTTAATCTAATATAATTTCAAATTATATTTCAATTTTATATTACAATATAGTAATATATCTAAAAATTAGTATTTTTATTTCCATTCCTGACCTTAGCCAAAAAAAAAAACAAAAAAGAAAAAACCAAGGAGCCCAGTAAGTACAAATATAGGTCAGTTTCTCCAGTATCTGAAGAACCCCAGGACATCCATCTACAACTCCAAGGCCTAAACTGGACTGTCTCACTGCCTTGAAGAAAACCGATAAACTATTTCTGGAACAAAAGCAAGGAGCTCTTAGGTCCTAGCGTCTCACTGCAAAGCCTCTTATCCACTCCCGACTCTCCTGGCCCCGAGACCAAGACCGCAGCCCTCTCAGGGTAATCTGGGGGCTGCCTGCGCCATGGCGTTGGGGGGGGGGGGCACGTGCTGGGGCCTGAGACCCCGTGACGCCCAGTTCCTCCAGGGCAACTGCCTAATCAGCAGGAAGCAGTGTCTTTAAACCTCACAGCTTGAATAGTCAGGCCTCGTCATGCCGGAGAAACACCGAATTCTAGAAAAGGGCGACTTGCTTCTCCCATAGACTCAGATGGCCCCATTCACCCCTGAACACGCAGGCGTCAAACACCCACTCTGGGCCGGATGCTCAGTCTGAAGGTGGGGGTGCCACGCGGTGCAAGACAGAGGTGATTCCTTCCTCACACAACTCAGAGTCAACACACGGGGCTGTGAGGTGTAAAAGCTGGGGAGACGGAGCTCAGGTCACTCGAGGACACGGTGCCCTGGACTGCGGCAGGTGTGGAAGGCAAATAAATGCAGGGAGCAATGTAGAGGCGTAGGAAAAAGATGAAGAATATTTGGTAAGGGTGCAGGGAGGGGACTAGGAAAGTTGTCAGGAGCTGTGAACACAGAGAGCTTCCAGAAGGAGCTGTCGGGGGCGAGGAGGAGGCCAAGCAGGAGGCATCAGAAGCTCCCCCAGGTAGACCGTCACCCACCCACCCATCCATTCATTCACCTATCCAGCCATCCGTTCACTCACTCATCCATCCATCCATCCGTTCACTTATCCATCCATCTACTCACTCATCAATCCATCCACCCATCCATCCCTTCAATCATCCATCCATTCATCCATCCACCCACTCCTTCAATCATCCATTCATCCATTCATCATTCATTCCTCCAATCATCCATCTGTTCATTCATTCATCAATGCACCCATCCTTTCACCCACCCATCCACCCATCCATTCACTCACTCATCCATCCACCCATCCATCCATCCCTTCATTCTTCATTCCTTCAGTCATCCACCTATCCATTCATTCATCATCCAGCCCTTCAATCATCCATCCATCCATCTGTCCATTCACTCATCCATCCATCCATCCATTCCTTGGTTCATTAAAAACCACGTATCCCATGCTGTCTGGGGGCTGAGCATTATTCCAGATCTTGAGGATATAGTGTGAACAAAACAAAGTCCAGCTGTCAAGGGAACATGCATACAGATGAATGCGTATAAGGGGGTGAGAATAAGAGCTGATGAGGAAGAGGAAGAAGGGCAGGGGGCAGAGGACAGAGGCGCTTGCTGCGTGCGGGCGCACACCTGTGCTATTTTTGAGGGAGCAGCAAGTAGCCCATCTTTGAGAAGGTGGCATCTGAGTAAAGACCAGAGAGGGAGAGGAGAGGGAGAGGTCAGACGCAACGGCGTCTGCACGCGGAAGGGAGGAGCCCAGGGGCAACAGAGGGGCCGCTCCGGGCGGGGGCACAGGCAGGGGGGCCGGGTGCAAACCCTGCACCGAGGCACCAGGGGCCAGACTGTGGCTGTCCCTCACCCGGGCGGTGGCCTCGGGTCTGCTCGAGAAACGGGTTAGGAGCCTGGGGTCCAGCGGGCGCCCCTTCTAGCTCGCTCCCTCAGTTTCCTCTTGGTGCCCTTGGCAGCTCCCAGTGAAAGTGAAAGTCGCTCAGTCGTGTCTGACTCTCTACGACGGCACGGACTTTGCAAGTCCATGGAATTCTCCAGGCCACAATACTGGAGTGGGTAGCCTTTCCCTTCTCCAGGGGACCTTCCTGACCCAGGGATCCAACCCAGGTCTCCCGCGTTGCAGGCGGATTCTTTACCAGCTAAGCCACCAGGGAGGCCCCCAGACGCAGCTGAATGTGGTTTTGCAACCTGCCGCCAACATCATAAAAACATCTGGTGGCGAGCCCTCAGCACACACTGTGTGCGAGCATTCAAGACTAAAAAGAAGGCAGAACGAAGCGTCTCCATCCAATCTCCAACTTGGCTAATCTCAGCAGTATCCACGTAACAACCCCAAAGCGAGCTGACCGATGGATGGCAAAGAAACCTGTGACGCTTTCTGATTTTTCAGTTGGCTAAATCAGTTCCATTCCAGAAGAGATGCTATTAGCACTTTCAGAGAGGTGGGGGACATTTCTCTCATTTCACATAGAAAATGCTATCTATCCTTTTGAAATATTTATCTCTAGCCAGACTGCTAGGAGAGTGAAGATAACCATAACCTTAACATGATGATTTGGTTTGAAACATCCAGAAAGTGAGAGAGAGAGAATATATGCACGTACAATCGCACATCGCTGCCAGTTTAAGGCAAAGTAGTGGGAAAAAGAAAGCTACAGTGCGGTGAGTGGTGAGATAAAGAGAGTTAACTTTTGGGGAGAAAACATGGGAACACAGAGATTGATAGCATTCAGTCCAGAGCTAAAAGCTACATAAGTCTGTCCTCTGATCTCTCAACCACAGGGAGGCACAGAGACCCACATGCATGGGTCCCTGGCGACCACACAAGGGTGGTCAACAAGGCAAAGGGGACAGCAAGAGCCTCTGGCACTTAGGAGCCAGCGCCCAGCACCAGAGCTGCACGAAGGCCAGGGACAACGCTGAGCGGCGCAGACGCCGGCCCCACGTTGCTTAAATCCGAAAGTGCAGATGACCAGCATCTGTGCGGATTCCGACCTGGAAGGTCTGGGCTGATGTCGGAGAGCCTGCGATTCTCGTGAGCTCCCAGGACGTGGGCAGACCACTCGCGCTGAAGCCTGGCGAGGCCCTGGAGCTGCACAGTCAATGCGCTCATCACCCATCGTCTGAGGGATTCACACTCTCATTCAAATGGAATGAAACATTCAGCTCCTCAGTCAACCTGGCACAGTCAATCGGGCCAGCGCTCGACGCCACCCTTAGCTCGAGTCTGTGCCCGGGACAGCATGGATCGCAGACGGCGGGGCTCCCTCCCAGGAATGGTACTTCCTGCACTGACGCGTAAGCCTCGAACGCAGCACCATATCGACAATTCCCTAAAGCGCCAAGGAACTGAGGTTATGGGGGCCCTTCTCCCACCGGCCCCGTTTCTGCACAAGTAAGAGGTAAACCGTCCAGGAGAGCGGAGAGTGGAGAAGACACCACTGGAAGGGAAAAGAATCGTAAACAGATACATGCATTTCATGTCTCATACATGTATTTCCGATCTCATGACCCTCTCCATCACTCATCACCCACCCCCACTCTGGATGGTGGGTATCACCGGCCCAGCTTCACAGATCCATGGAGAGACAACAGCAGTTAATCTGCCTTGCCCCGTCCAAGAGCGAGGGTGAAGTGACTGGGCGCGGTGGGAGCGCCTCCCCCCTGTCCTCGGGGGCGGTGTGAGGTGCACTGGGCGTTTCCTGGGCCTCGTGGTGACCAGGCTCAGCCTGGGCCCTGGCAAGTTAGGCCCCGAAGCTGTAATTCTTCAAGACAGGTGCAGCCATGTCAACACTGGAAAAGCAGGGCCATCCAGACATTATTGGAAGAGACTCAGAGACACGGTCACAGATGCCCTCGG
Organism: Redunca redunca; assembly: GCA_006410935.1. Taxonomy (NCBI): domain Eukaryota; kingdom Metazoa; phylum Chordata; class Mammalia; order Artiodactyla; family Bovidae; genus Redunca; species Redunca redunca. Next base: position 162,057 of record SJYQ01018846.1, read on the forward strand.
ATCCAGAAAGCGATGATCAGAACCGACACCCGTCAGTATTTATCTCACGCATCTTAACTTACCAACTGCTCACCAAGCACTCATCATGAGCCGGGCAACACTGGAGGAAAGAGTGAGTGAGACTCTAGGCTCCGCCCTTCCGGAACCGACACCTTTTTCTACAGCTGCTCTTGAAAGAAAAGGCCTCTCTTAACATTTACATATTCCATTAGTTCAGTTCAGTCGCTCAGTCGCGTCCAACTCTTGCGACCCCATGGACGGCAGCACGCCAGGCCTCCCTGTCCATCACCAACTCCTGGAGCTTACTCAAATTCATATCCACTGAGTCGGTGATGCCATCCAGCCATAGCATGCTCTGTCGTGCCCTTCTCCTCCCGCTCTCAATCTTTCCCAGCATCAGGGTCTTTTCCAATGAGTCAACTCTTCGCATAACGTGGCCAAAGTATTAGAGCTTCAAATTCAGCATCAGTCCTTCCAATGAATATTCAGGACTGATTTCCTTTATGATTGACTGGTTGGACCTCCTTGCAGTCCAAGGGACTCTCACACGTCTTCTCCAACACCACAGTTCAAAAGCATCAATTCTTCAGCACTCAGCTTTCTTTATAGTCCAACTCTCACATTCATACGTGACTACTGGAAAAACCATAGTTTTGACTAAATGGACCTTTGTTGGCAAAGTAATGTCTCTGCTTTTTAATATGCTGTCTAGGTTGGGCATAACTTTCCTTCCAAGGAGTAAGTGCCTTTAAATTTCATGGCTGCAGTCATCATCTGCAGTGATTTTGGAGCCCCCCCAAAGTCTGCCACTGTTTCCCATCTATTTGACATGAAGTGATGGGATTGGATGCCATGATCTTTGTTTTCTGAATGGTGTGTTTTAAGCCACCTTTTTCGCTCTCCTCTTTTACTTTCATCAAGAGGCTCTTTAGCTCCTCTTCACATTCTGCCATAAGGGTGGTGTCATCTGCATATCTGAGGTTACTGATATTTCTCCCAGCAATCTTGATTCCAGCTTGTGCTTCTTCCAGCCCAGCATTTCTCGTGATATACTCTGCATAGAAGTTAAGTAAGCAGGGTAACAATACACAGCTTTGACGTACTCCTTTCCCAATTTGAAACCAGTCTGTTGTTCCATGTCCAGTTCTAACTGTTGCTTCCTGACCTTCATACAGATTTCTCAGGAGGCAGGTCAGGTGGTCTGGTATTCCCATCTCTTGAAGAATTTTCCAGTTTATTGTGATCCACACAAAAACTTTAGCATAATCAATAAAGCGGAAATAGATGTTTTTCTGGAACTCTGTTGCTTTTTCCATGATCCAGCAGATGTTGGCAATTTGCTCTCTGGTGCCTCTGCCTTTTCTAAAACCAGCTTGAACATCTGGAAGTTTACCGTTCACGTATTGCTTAAGCCTGGCTTGGAGAATTTTGATCATTACTTACTAGTGTGTGAGACGAGTGCAATTGTGCGGTAGTTTGAGCATTCTTTGGCATTGCCTTTTTTGGGATTGGAATGAAAACTGACCTTTTCCAGTCCTGTGGCCACTGCTGGGTTTTCCTAATTTGCTGGCATATTGAGTGCAGCACTTTCACAGCATCATCTTTCAGGATTTGATATAGCTCAACTGGAATTCCATCACCTCCACTAGCTTTGTTCATAGTGATGCTTCCTAAGACCCACTTGACGTCACATTCCAGGATGTCTGGCTCTAGTTGAGTGATCACACCATCGTGATTATCTGGGTCATGAAGATCTTTTTTGTACAGTTCTTCTGTGTATTCTTGCCACCTCTTCTTAATATCTTCTGCTTCTGTTAGGTCCACACCGTTTCTGTCCTTTATTGTGCTCATCTTTGCATGAAATGTTCCTTGGTATCTCTAATTTTCTTGAAGAGATCTCTAGTCTTTCCCATTCTATTGTTTTCCTCTGTTTCTTTGCATTGATAGCTGAGAAAGGCTTTCTTATCTCTCCTTGCTATTCTTTGGAACTATAATTCAAATAGGTATGTCTTTCCTTTTCTCCTTTGCCCTTCGCTTTTCTTCTTTTCTCAGCTATTTGTAAGGCCTCCCCAGACAGCCACTTGCCTTTTTGCCTCTTTTTCTCGGGGATGGTTTGACCCCTGCCTCCTCTACAATGTTATCAACTCTGTCCATAGTTCGTCAGGCGCTCTGTCTGTCAGATCTAAGCCCTTGAATCTATTTGTCACTTTCACTGTATAATCATAAGGGATTTTATTTAGGTCATACCTCAATGGTCCGGTGGTTTTCCCTACTTTCTTCAGTTTCAGTCTGAATTTGGCAATAAGGAGTTCACGATCTGAGCCACAGTCAGCTCCCGATCTTGTTTTTGCTGACTATATAGAACTTCTCCATCTTTGGCTGGAAAGAATATAATCAATCTGATTTCAGTATTGACCATCTGGTGATGTCCATGTGTAGAGTCTTCTTTTGTGTTGTTGGAAGAGGGTGTTTGCCATGACCAGTGCGTTCTCTTGGCAAAACTCTGTTAGCCTTTGCCCTGCTTCATTCTGTACTGCAAGGCCAAACTTGCCTGTTACTCCAGGTGTTTCTTGACTTCCTGCTTTTGCATTCCAGTCCCCTGTGATGAAAAGGACAGCTTTCTTGGTGCTAGTTCTGGCAGGTCTTGTAGGCAGGCCCTCAGCGTTAGCGGCTGGGGCATAGACTCGCCTTGCTGTGATCCCGAATGGTGCTGAGTTCACTGACTCTCCAACTGCAGCGCTCACCCTTGCCGTCTCCTGTTTGACCACCTCCAAGTTGCCTCGATTCATGGACCTAACATTCCAGGTTCCTGTGCAACGCTGCTCTCTACAGCATCGGACTTCACTTCCATCACCAGCCACATCCACGGCTGGGCACTGTTTCGCTTTGGCTCAGCCTCTTCGTTCCTTCTGGAGCTGTTTCTCCGCTCTTCTCCAGTAGCACGCTGGGCACCCACCTCCCCGGGGCGCTCGTCTTTCAGTGCCATCTTTTTTTTTGCCTGTTCATACTGTTTTGTCTGCGCCCCCCGAGCGTCTCTGGCGGGTATGAGGTTTCCTTCTAAATACGATTTTGCCCCTCCTACCGTCTTGTCAGGGCTCCTCCTCTGCCTTCGGACGTGGGGTGTCTTTTCTTGGTCGGATCCAGCATCCTCCTGCCGACGGCTGTTCAGCGGTCAGCTGCAACTCTGGAGTTCTCGCAGGAAAGGATGACCACACGTCCTTCTCCTCCGCCATCCTGTTTCTGAGCAATCTCTCATTTCAACTCTCCATTCTTAAAGAAATGCTAAGGGATGAGGAACGAATAAGACCCGTGCATATTTTTAATCTCCGGACTTACACAGCCTCTTCTTCGTTGCTGAACTTCGTCTCTTTCTGGCTGGGCTGGGCCCTGTTGCTGCGCAGGCCTTCTCGAGCCACGGCGAGCGGGGTCACTCTCTGGCGGCGGCGCTGGGGCCGCGCCGCGGCGGCCCCTCCAGCTGCAGGGCACAGGCTCCAGGCGCGCCCGCTGCAGGGGCTGCGCCCACGGGCTCAGCAGCCGCAGTTCCCCGGGCTCGAGCGCACAGGCAGCGGCTGTGGCTGCCCGGGGCCGCGTGGGCTCGTCCCGGACCAGGGAGCAAGCCCGCGTCCCCTGCACCGGCAGGCAGGTTCTTCACCGAGCCCGCCGGGAAGCCCTGCGCAGCCTCTTCACCGTGCTCCACGTCCGCCCTGAGAAGGACACGACTAACCGAACACACAGGCTCGCTTCACCCCGCGCGGCCCTCTCTAGCGGCCGGGAGGGTCACCCCGAGCGGCACACACGCTGGCAGGCGCACTGGACTTCACTCGGAAGTAATGAATTTTCTGATAGAAAATTGATCTCTCTGGTTCCCACAACACAGGTTCTGTCAAGAGAGCAAACAAACAGGGCTGTAATAATTAACTGAAAAGAAAGGAGCTAATTAAATTTTTATACTAGTGTACACAATGGCCAGAAATAGTAAACACTGCTTAAAAAAAAAAAAGATTCGGAGCTGTAGAACAGCTGAGCTCTATGTCCCTTCAGATAACCAGGAGCCACACCGATCACTCTTCAGTAGGTACACACAGCTTCATCTTATTTTCTAACCCAAGTAAATGCACAAAGCAGAAAGACTTTAGAGAATGGTGACATATTTAAGCACTTACCATTTGGTCCAGTTGTACCAACTGCTTCGGGAGTGCTTCCCAGCTCCTGACGCTGCGATCCGTCCATTCGCTACACCTACGCTCACCAGTGTCTAACACACACAAAGCCCGCCCTGGATCGCAGGGTCTTTCCAGGTGGTTAAATGCGATCGAGCTTCTGGAAGGCGATTGCAGTCTTTTAAGTACACAAGTACACAAGGACCACAGTATACCGCAACATCTGCCAAGTGTCATACAGGCGATCCAAGAAAGTTATTCTGATGTGTGGTGAGAGTTCAAAGTGCGGTTTCTTGGAGAAAGTGAGATTTTACCTGCAAGACTACAGCTGAAAGGTATATATGCAGAGTTGTCTTGGTCAAAGAAAAGCATGCTCTGAATATTTCTCTCCCGTTATACATGCCAAGAGGTATTATCCTTGACTGGGTACCCCTTGCTGGGAGCTTGGCCACAGCACCTTTGAGCTGACCTACCCTGGAATGCTGGAGATGGAGCTTACACGAACTAGAAATGACAGGTGTGGAGTCAAGGCTTAAACTGGACAGGAAATGTATCCACAGCTTCAGGGCATGGGTGCCCTGAATCTAGGCACTGCCCCCCCACCTCCAAAGAAAAAAGCCCTGTGGAGAGAAGCCTTCCGAGACTGAAGGGTGTTTAAATAAAGATAGCATCTTGCTTATGGAGCTTCAGGCAAGACTTGTGTTTTGATCTTTCAGACTTCTGGTTTACCCCTTATGTGGGGCCTCTAATGCTGAAAGGCCTCTGACCTCACCAGACTTATGCAAGTCTCCCCACCAGGCACAAGTGAGCAGGAAACCCAGTGTAAAAACACACGATAGAGCCTCCTCACAAAGGCTGGCTGATCGCAAGGTTTCCAGCTCTAAAACATAAGGGTATTTGATAATTCTCATACAATTATTACTATAATAAGCATGGACTGCTGGAGTCAGAATGAATCTCAGAGATGATCCAGCCTGTATACATCACTTTAGAAATCCAGGAAACGAGAACCAGAAAGAGGAAGTGACCTCAGAAAGGGGGCACAGCTACTCAGGACCACTGTCAACATCAAAAAAAAAAAAGGCCAGGTCTCCAGACTCGCAGAACAGTGCTCTCAGAGTGCATTTTGGTGCCTTCCAAAATAAGCATCACCATTGTCAGTTCTGCAGCTGTGGGAAGGGCTTCAAGACAGGCAGGAAGCTTAAACCATTGCACTTCATCCAGGTGATAGAAGGCAATTCTCATGCCACCAAAGGTGGACTGATGGCAAGTCCGCCTTCCAGACTAGAGGGCAACAGGCAAGCGGCTCAGTCATCACGGCGCCATGCGGAGCTCGCAGAAAGTGTGGCCCACCGGAGCTCCAGAAGCAGTGGGCGACTAGCGCACATGCCAGCTCAGCCAGCCCAGGGCGAGGAGACGGACGCTTTGTTTCGTGGAAGGCGGAAACTGGGAGTCCATCTGGGCTCTGGAACAGGGCCGAACACCTTGCAGAGCTCCACGGCCCCAACCACCCACCCCATGAGCTGAGCTCAGCAGATGGACTGGCCGCATCATGGCTGTTTAACAAGAGGAGGAACAGGTCTCACCTCCACTTAGACGTGGCGGGAGAAAGACACAGGACGGGGAGTAACTAACGTGTTCACACCATTCAGCCACGCGACTGGCAGAAGCAGGTACCACTCCGTCCCCAGCTCAGTTCAGTCGCTCAGTCGTCTTCAACTCTTTGCAACCCCACGGACTGCAGCACGCCAGGCCTCCCTGTCTACCACCAACTCCCGGAGCTTGCTCAAACTCACTCCGCAAATCATAACCAAATACCCACCACAGTACAAGGCTATGATGTGGGTAACGGATTTACCTGACCCCACTGCTAACCTGACAGCAGGGCTCGGTATTCATGCCTCAGTTGGTGACCCTGTACATACACATTAAAAACTGGAGTTTTACATGAGGAAGGCAGGACTCTAACAAGAACAACAAAACCCGAGCCCTTTCCTATGATTTCCAGAATAACAACTGACAAAGTTCTCAAGGCCTAAAACTCAGAACACATCAGAACCCTGGTTGCAAACGGTTCTCAAGCCAGGGGCGATCTGGACCGCCAGAGGACACAGGACCATGTCCGGAGACACTTCTGATCATCCCAAGTTACTGGCAGCTGGCGGGTAGGGGGAGGGACGTGGCCAACCATCCCACAACGCGCACGACAGCCCTCACAACCCAGAATTCTCTGTCCCAAACACCACCAGGGTCAAGGCAGAGAAACCCTGCATCTGATCCCGAGTCGCAAGGCTGTGCTGAGTCTTGAGGTTAATGTCATGATGTAGTTATTCCTCCAATTCAGGGAGATCCTACCAGCCTCACTCACGGCAAATTTCAGGTAACACGATAAACTACAGGGCACTCTCTTGTCATCCAGGGGCTAGCCTGCTCTCTCAATGCAGGGGCCCGGGCTCGACGGTCAGGGAAGCGGATTCCACGTGCCACGAGTTCCCATGTACAGCAACTAGGACCTGGTTCAGCCAAATAAATATGAGAAAAAATAAGAATAAACTATTTCTGAAGTACTTCCTTAGCTCCCAGTAAACCAAGTTAAGTATCTTTACCAGCTAAACGCAGAGGCATTTTCTCCCGGTCTCCTGTCTTGTGGATTCTGACAGGGTCGCTGTGGGCACAGGCCTACAGACCGTCAATATCGGTGGAGGGACAAGAAGCAAAGGGTGCCTGCCTGCCAGAAAGAAACCTCCCAAGTCTCCGGAAACGGAGCCCATGGGTGACTCCCGTGTACGGCAACTTGAACAGGCAGAAGTCACCCCGTTCTGGGTGTTGCAAAAACCTTGGTGCCGAGGAAGAATAACGCACCCACTGTCCGTCCGGCCATCCCTGCTCTCATGTCCCCTTCACCCTGATGCTTCCGACTCTCAGCCCCAAACGTGTGAAGCCTGAACGGAGAATGGAGATGGTGGGCACCGCTGCTGGCAGCTGGTGGGCGGTGGCGTTTCATTGACACGGGTGTCTGCAGCAAGGCTGCCGGGTTGTGAGGAGGAGGGAAGAGGGCAGGAGAACAGGCCGTGTGTCAGCGGTTGGGGATAAAGACCAACTGATGAGAGGGGAGAAGCCAAGAGAAAAACCATAAGATACGTTTCTGCTCGGCCTTCCAAGAGCAGACTGCAGGTTTACCCAACGCAGCAGGTGGAAAACGAGCACAGAGAAGGTCATCTGCGGAGCGGGGCTCTCGGCTGTAAGACGTGGCACCTGGGAAGTGCTGGCTGTCGTCACCAACGGGGGCTCTGGCATCAAGGCCACGCGTGGAGACACTCTGCCCCAGGGGCCCTACGTGCAGGAAGCCTGCCCGGGTGGCCTGAGACTCCTCAAAACCCAGGCCTGCCCAGGGGAAGGCCAAAGGCAGGAACAGACGTTAGAGAGCAAGACAAGGTCTGTCCAAAAGAGATGCTCTGCCGCGCGGCTTCCCAGGTGGCACTCATGGGAAAGAACCTGCCTGCCAGTGATGCAGGTTCCATCCCTGGGTTGAGAAGACCCCCTGAAGGAGGGCATGGCAGCCCACTCCAGTGTTCTTGCCTGGAGAATCCCATGGACAGAGCAGCCTGGCGGGCTGCAGTCCAGGGGGCCGCACAGAGTCAGACACGCCTGAGGCAACTTAGCATGCACGCATCTTACTATCTTGTGGCTGGATTCTCTCCATTTATTATTGTGAAAAACATACGTAACAAAATGTGCCCCGTAACCGTTTTTAGGTGTGCAGTTCATGCCCTGAGTACATGCCCATTGTGCAACCATCACCACTATTTCCAGACGTTTTTCCTTGTTCCAAACAGAAACTCTGCACCCAGACTAGTTTAATATCACTACCTCCTGGCTAATCCCCTCATCTCAGGCCCTGGGAACTCTGGCAGAAAGCTCAGCTTCTCTATACACTGGTGCCAAATAGAATCTCGGAGAGAGCTGTTGAGGGAGAAAAGAGTAGGCTTCCCTGGCGGCTCGGCTGGTAAAGAATCTGCCTGCAATGCAGGAGACCTGGGAAGTTCCTTGAGTTGGGAAGATTCCCTGGAGAAGGGAACGGCTACCCACTCCAGTGTTCTGGCCTGGAGAGCGCCATGGACTGTATGGTCCATAGGGTTGCAAAGAGTCAGACACGACTGAGTGACTCTCACCAGCTTTATTACTTTGCCAGGCAAAGGGGGCCACAACAGGCTAACGCCCTCAAAACTGTGCGTCCCAGCTTGGAGAAGAGTGAGAAGCTTTATGGTAACTGTTCAAAGAGGGTGTGGTCAGCTCATGGACATTCTGCTGATGGGCTGGTGGTGAGGGTGAGTAGGAGTAGGCATCGGAACCTTCAGGTCCGACAGGTCTGGGGTCTACGTGCTTCTGGGCAGCACACCACTGTTAATCATCACTTCTCCCACCTGGAGAGGGTTTCAACATCTGCAAAATAGCTCAGAGATACTGGTGTGTGTGTGTGTGTGTGTCTACTGATGGGGGGTGTGTCTCTGTGTGTATCTGTGTGTGTCCCCACTGATGGGGAAGCAGGACCTGGCCCCAAGGCTGCCCTTGACTGTCTGTCTCTCCCCGGGCCCACGCCCTCCCCCGTCCCTAACTAACAGCAGCTCGAGCCTGCCCACCAGAGCCCAGGGAAAGTCATGGGGGAAGGAAGGCCGTTTCCTGCAATCAGAGGAAAGGGGGCAGAGAAAGTCCCTGTGCCCAGGAGCCCACAGGGCCCTGCCTGGCATCAGAGCCTCTTGCCTACCTTCCGTCTCGGCTCACCTACTCTGGGGACCTCCTGTGGGTGGCATCACGCCTGTCCTTGGGGGTCCGGCGTCTCTCAACCTAACATCCTCGAGCCCCACCCCTGTCGCAGCACGCAGAGAACATTGCTCCTCTCAAGGGCCAGATAAAGCTTCACCGTGCTCACGAGCTTCACTGTGCACACGAGCTTCACCGTGCTCTCGCCTTCACTGCACACGAGCTTCACCCTGCTCTCGCCTTCACTGCACACGAGCTTCAACGTGCTCACGCCTTCACTGCACACGAGCCTCACTGTGCTCACGAGCTTCACCGTGCTCTCGCCTTCACTGCACACACGAGCTTCACCGTGCTCACGCCTTCACTGCACACGAGCCTCACTGTGCTCACGAGCTTCACTGTGCACACGAGCTTCACCGTGCTCTCGCCTTCACTGCACACGAGCTTCACCCTGCTCTCGCCTTCACTGCGCACACGAGCTTCACCGTGCTCTCGCCTTCACTGCGCACACGAGCTTCACCGTGCTCACGCCTTCACTGCACACGAGCCTCACTGTGCTCACGAGCTTCACTGTGCACACGAGCTTCACCGTGCTCTCGCCTTCACTGCACACGAGCTTCACCCTGCTCTCGCCTTCACTGCACACGAGCTTCAACGTGCTCACGCCTTCACTGCACACGAGCCTCACTGTGCTCACGAGCTTCACCGTGCTCTCGCCTTCACTGCACACACGAGCTTCACCGTGCTCACGCCTTCACTGCACACGAGCCTCACTGTGCTCACGAGCTTCACTGTGCACACGAGCTTCACCGTGCTCTCGCCTTCACTGCACACGAGCTTCACCCTGCTCTCGCCTTCACTGCACACGAGCTTCAACGTGCTCACGCCTTCACTGCACACGAGCCTCACTGTGCTCACGAGCTTCACCGTGCTCTCGCCTTCACTGCACACACGAGCTTCACCGTGCTCACGCCTTCACTGCACACGAGCCTCACTGTGCTCACGAGCTTCACTGTGCACACGAGCTTCACCGTGCTCTTGCCTTCACTGCACACGAGCTTCACCCTGCTCTCGCCTTCACTGCGCACACGAGCTTCACCGTGCTCTCGCCTTCACTGCGCACACGAGCTTCACCGTGCTCACGCCTTCACTGCACACACGAGCTTCACCGTGCTCACGCCTTCACTGCACACGAGCTTCACCCTGCTCTCGCCTTCACTGCACACGAGCTTCACCGTGCTCACGCCTTCACTGTGCACACGAGCTTCACCGTGCTCTCGCCTTCACTGTGCACACGAGCTTCACCGTGCTCACGCCTTCACTGCACACGAGCCTGTGCTCACGAGCTTCACTGTGCACAAGAGCTTCGCCGTTCTCACGCCTTCATTGTGCACACGAGCTTCACCGTGCTCACACCTTCACTGTGCTCACGAGCTTCACTGTGTTCACCCCTTCGTCTCTGAAGGACATTAGGGTTTTATCCACTAGTGCTTCTTTTTAAACAGGACGATTTACAGATTTTGGGGAGCACTGGCGTAGGAGAAAGAGGAAGATGAGTATTGTGTCTGCCACCAACTCCCCATGTGCTCTTGAGACCCACACAGATGTCGGTGTTTTCACTTATGAAACTGAGAGCTGAATTAGACCCGTGATCTCTATAGTAAGAAATAGACTTTTCACTATGACTAAGTTCAAACAAACCCACATACATGCTGAAACAAAAGTTTCACAGGGTAACATATACTCTATGTGCAACCCATTCTGGTATTTTTTTTACTCTATTCCATTATTTTTCATTAAAAAGAGAAAGAAAGAATGGTTGTAAGCTCCTACATTGATTTCAAAACCCATTAGCGAGTGGTAACTCATGCTTTGAAACAGTCTTATTTTAGATTACTTTTCACCAAATTGGTTTCCTTGGAATATGTGGGTACGTGTGCGCCCCCCAAACATGTCTGTTTCATAAAGCATGGGGAACATCCGAACTAGCTCACAACAAGTCATAATGAGCTACGTTTCCCAGCCTATCGACGTGGAAAGCCCCACACATTCAAAAGGGAGGTCCTAGCATCCCTGGGCCCTGTTCACCGGAGGATCCACTCGGGGAAACCAGACAGGCGAGTTTAGGTTCTTTTCTGTCCCACCTTTCCATGACTGGGACAGCCACTCTCAGCACGCTCGTCCTGTCACGTGTTTCTTAAGGCGGCAAACATCCGCACAGTAATGGTGCACCTGACTCAACAGAGTGACGTCATTCTTATATTCACATAAACAGTTTAGAGAAAGTAATTATTTTTGAGATATTCAAAGCAAATGGTAAAAGGTCGCCCCAACACACACAGCTCCCTCCACATCAGAATCCAAACCAATTATTTAAAATTTCCTCTAGTGACACAGAGATAGAAACTAAGTCTGGTCATGGGGGGGGGGGGGGCAGAGGGCGGGGCAAACGGGAGTGGCCCCGACTATGCACCCACTGTGCAGGGCGGACCCAGCTCACCAGCTCACCGCCCTGTGCGAGGCAGGCTCGGGGGAAAGCGGCCGACGCACTGCTCTACGGCAGAGACGAACACCACGTGGTAAAAGCCATTACCCTCCAAGCTGCAAAAATTAAAATAAAATAGAGTTTCCTCTAGTGATTCTGACACCCCATCCTTTGTTCCCTTAACGCTGATCCAGAGACTTCACAAGTCAGAATGCCCAGCAGAGCTTCACCGTTTCCATAAGCGGAGTCTTGCCTGTAGCAGCTGTACGCTTTCACAGCACTACTTGGAGCGTTATTTACAGTTTAATTTGCATATCTGTGGCCCAACCAGAATTAGAAAGGTATTTTCGGAAGAATCTTCACTTCCTCATTCCTTAATGAAATGAAGTTAACTCTGCGTCTTTAATCCATTTTATGACTTCATTGTCAAATAAAGAATGCTAATTATATTTATTTCATTTGATTTCACAAATACTTACTCAGTTCATGCATACTGAGTAAGGAGGTTCGGGTCAATGATTACAGAGCTTTTTTTTTTTAAAAGACTGTCAACAAAATATATTGCTTTAACAATGACCAGAAAACCATGCTAAACCCCAAAAGGTGGCAAGCTATTGTCAGTTCTCCCTACAAACATTATCTTTTTAAAAGATTGCACATAGAAAATGGTTAGAAAGATGGTGTGGCCATTTATTTCCAAAGATGATAGAGTACTTAAGCAGGCTTAGAGGGAAAAAAAAACCAAACCCTGATTATCTCTGAGAGTAAAGTCTGTGAACAAGGCAAGTCCTTCAATATTGAGAACTTTGAATTTCTTTCTTCTTGATAAACGGTCAGTATAAATATATCTCCAAAACCATAAAACTCAAATCAGGTTTGAGAAAATACTGTAGGATTCTCCCCCGCGCCCATGTTCATTTTACTTTTCTGTTCTGTCTGAAACAGAGGTGATCCTTACACAAGTGCACACATGCGCGCACACACACACACACGCACGCCCCCATCACGCGTGCACACACACACACACGCACGGCCCCCATCACACGTGCACACACACACGCACGGCCCCCGTCATGCACACCTTGCACACCCCGCTCTGCTTTCTCCCCACCCTGCTCCCCACCAAGCCTGGGGGCTCCCTCTCGCTGCCTTTGGTCCCTGCTTCAGAGAGCTCCATCTCAGGCCTTCCCCTCCAAGATGCCCTCTCCTGGAGGGGCTCCGAAGGGCTCTCACACCCCTGGCACCCCTCTCCTTCCGCTAGGACACTGAACATGCCTTTTAAGAAGCGCTGTGCAGGGCTCCCCACCCCTGCCCAGGCCCACCCCCGATCCTCAGGCACTGGCGCCCACTTCTTCAGAAAGCCGTGAGCCAAGGGAAGGTGGGGAGAGGTCCAGCTTTGAAGTCAGGAGAGGGCGGGGGCTGGCTCCAGTCTCAGCTCCGCCATGGGGAGCTGGCCGGCCGGCCAAATGCAGGGACGGCACTGCCCGCGCCTCTGCGTCCTCTGAACTGGAAACAGCGATAACTTCAGTCTCATGGGGCCCTTACAAGACTTAAGACTGGCTGTCATACTAAGCCTGGTGCCTAGCAGGTCTTCAATAAATGCTAGGGTTTCTGCCTCCCACCCAAAAGCCTGGTTTAGGATTCAATGCAGGAGCGGCGAACAAACTTTAAGTTCTTTACACTGGCCTACTTCATTCTACTATGCTTCACGTTATTGCGCTTTGCAAGTGATTGCACTTTCTTTTTACAGACTGAAGGTCTGTGGCAACCCTGCCCCGAGCAAGTTGAAGCTACTTTGCCAAAAACATTTGTTCATTTCGTGTCTCTGTGTCACATTTCGGTAATTCTCACGATGTTTCCAACTTTCTCATGATGATTACTTCTGCGACGGCGAGCTGTGATCCTTGATGCTAACACTATGACTCATTCGGACTCAGATAATGGCATTTTTAATCAAAGTACTTTTAAGCTGAGGTACATACGTTGTGTTTTTAGACAACATGCTACCGCGGCACACTTGACACAATCAGTAAGGTGTAAATCTAGCTTTTACACGCACCGGGAAACCAAGAAATTCCCACGACTCTCTCTATTGCGCGTGTCCCTTTATTATAGCGGTCTGGAACCAAATACACGTGTAACCCTATACATAGCACTAAAGAGCTTAGGTTCATTACATAGCTCATTTGGTGGAAGTTTGGAATATCAAGTGGAAAGAGATTTTTGTTTCAGTCTGCATCAGAGAGTGTTATTAGAGAAATTCGGGTTGGTTTATCTATAGCTTTGACTTCAGCAACAGTAATGACAGAATATTCCGCATCTAAGAGGGAAGGATAAGAGGGGGTCAGGAAGAGGGAACTTCAAAGGTCTTGCTTGCAATAACATTCCATTCGAGTTACCATGTGCCTAACCCTGACTTTCTCAACAGCAGCCCAGTTAACTATCCTGGTGGTCCAGTGGCTAAAACCCCTCGCTGCCAATGCAGGGGGCCCAGGTTCGATCCGTGGTCAGGGAACATTAGATCCCATAAGCCGCAAGTAAGAACCGGTGCAGCCAAACAGATAAATAACAATAAATACTGGAAGAGGAAAAAAGAACAGCCCATTTCAGAGCCTGGAGGAGGCCTTGTTTAAGTGAGGGGGTCCTCAGCGTACGGCTGTGGTCCGTGGCCAGAATACCTCCTGCGGGATCCCAGGCCTTGTGGCTCACACTTTTGTGAGTTATGAACACAGATTTTTTTCAAGCACCAAGAATCAAGATGGTCTTTCAGCAGTTAGGGAGGGATGCCACTGGGTGACTTTCTTCTTGAGGGGTTAAAGGGAAACACTGAGATTTCCTGGGAGAAAGAAGCAAGACCTGGAGGCGGGGGGAGATGCACTCTGTTCTCACCAGAGAAGAACGAACGTAGGGCGAGAAGGCTAAGGAGCTGCTGCCAAGAGGTTTAAGCCCGGATTATGTATCTGGTGGAGACGGCGCACAGTGGAGTGCTTCGGCCAGCCACGGGGAGAACTGTTCCCATTATGAGCAGGGAAGGGAGAGCCAGGCGCCTTACCTTTCAAGGGCTCTGTTCTGCAGCGAGTGTTCAGCAGAGGCCTCCTTTCAGCAAGGAGCAGAGGGAGGCTTCTTTTCAAAGGAATAATGAAGGAGACAAAGCGGGCGCGATTCCTGGCTGGCACCACCTCACGGGCATTTGCATTTTTTGTGGCAGCTGCAGAACGTTTAGTCCTCTGACAGTGTCTGGTGCTCTGGAGTCAGCAGCCTGGAATTTATAACCCTCCCGTCCCAGAGTCGCCTGACGGGTCTCTTAGGCTTCAAGAATGACCGGGTCCAAAGAGTCAGGCTGTGTGACAACTGGAGGAGGGCCTGGGTGGACGGACGTGGAAGGAGACGGAGGCCAGACACAGCCCCCGTGCAAACCGGCTAGAGCATCCCCAGAGGGAGGGGTGCCAGGGAGCTGACCCCCACCCCCAGGGCCCCGGCCTCCCGACAGTGAGGGAGGGCTACGGGTGGTCAGTTGCTTCCTCCGGGCGTCCCTGAGCAGCTCCAGCAACGCACCTGGCGCCAGTTTCATAACCTGGGCTCTGCTTTCTCTGCGACCCCAGGGACTGTAGCCCGCCAGGCTGCCCTGTCCACGGGTTTATCCCAGCAAGAATACTGGAGCGGGTAGCCACTTCCTTTTCCAGGGGACCTTCCTGACCCAGGGATCGAACCCACATCTCCTGCTTGGCAGGCAGGGCCTTTACCACTGAGTCAGCTGGGAAGCCTGCTTTCCAAGGGCAACCAACCATTGTTAAATGTCTATTGAATAACACCTGTATGGAGGGTGAAACCACAGGGGAAGAGAACTCGCAAAGGATCCTGGTTTTCACAGATCTTAAATCTAGTGGAAACTATGGAAGAGAAAACATAAAAAGATGTCTTACAATGCAAACCAGAATACTGGGGGCCAAACCGGTATGCAGCAAGTACGAAAACAAGACCGTTCAATTATCAAGAGAGAGTCCTGAATGGTGGGGAAGGAGATAGTAAAACGCACTGATTTTCCACGGGCCAAGCACAAGCATGTTCGATACAGCCTTTTATTTCATTTAATACACACGGCACCGCTCTGAAATAGGTGTCCTGATGTCACAAGAGGAATGGCAACATGGAAGTTACCCAGAGATTTCAGGTAACTTGGCCAAGATCACACAGCTAGTGAGTGGCCCAGGCGAGGTTCTAGCCAGCGGCTGCTGCTGAGAGGAACTGGGACTTGCTCCAGGCCCGGTCCGACGGTGGTCAACCTGTGATGCCTGGCAGGTCCTGTGGGGCTCCTGGGCACAGGCCTCCATGCCCTCCCTCTCTGGGATCAGAGGACGCAGTTTTCACCCAGCCTCCGTGACCGTCGCCGAGTTCCACCAGGCAGCTTTAGGCAGTTGTTCGTTAGGGGAGGGCGAGGGTGGGGGCAAGGCCCTGCCACCCCCCGCCCTCCGCTCCCGCCGTCAAGGGGCACACACGGCATCTCAGCTTTGCAGATGCTGACACCTCCTCCCGTGGGAAAAGTCACGGGGTGCCGTCCACAGCACGCAGACCCCAGACCAGCCAAGCCTGAAAGCTGACGGCGCTGACACCTACTGACCTCACCGCCAGCCCATCAGAAGACACGCCCATGAGCTGATCACGCCCGTGTTTACTCTGAAACTTCCCGCCATCCTCCCCAAGCTGGGACGCTGGGTTCTGAGGGCATCGGCCCACTGTGTCCCCATTCACCCGGCAAAGCAGCAGAGCAGTCCCTCTCCACTTCACCCCAAACTCTGGCACCAGTGCGCAGAGATGCTGGGCTTTCAGGACCACCTGCAGGAGCTGGAGGGGGCCTGGGGGTGGGCAGGTGGGGTTCGCAGGCTGGGTTCCTGCACACGAGGCAGGGGCTCTGAGGCCCAGGGCGGCAGAAGGACTCGTCAGAGGGGTGAAGTTCAGCAGAGCCGGGGCGCCTCGTCTGCCTCCCGGCCTGCCACGGGCCATGAGGCTACCACACCCGAGGCCTTCAGCTCTTGACATCTTTTCTGCCTTCTCACTGCTGTGCCAAGCTTGCCTCTTCCTCCTGAGGACGTTGCAGCTGCTGCACCTGCCCATTTGCCTGCAGACCACCGTGAGGCCAGGCGGAGGTCTGCGGGCCTGAGGAACTCTCCAGAGCCTGTCGGAACAGCCACCGCCAGCGGTTCTCTGCTGGGAAGTTTAAAAGAGGGGGGAGTCTCTCTGTGCGCCTCAATTTCTCTATAAGCAGCAAAGGGGGAAAAGGGGGGGAAGTTTAAAAGAGGGGGG
>SJYQ01018848.1:8548-71522 GCA_006410935.1 Redunca redunca
TTCTTTGGAAGGAATGATGCTAAAGCTGAAGCTCCAGTACTTTGGCCACCTCATGCGAAGAGTTGATTCACTGGAAAAGACTCTGATGCTGGGAGGGATTGGGGGCAGGAGGAGAGGGGACGACAGAGGATGAGATGGCTGGATGGCATCAAGGACATGATGGACGTGGGTCTGAGTGAACTCTGGGAGATGGTGATGGACAGGGAGGCCTGGCGTGCTGCGATTCATCGGGTCGCAAAGAGTCGGACACGACTGAGCAACTGAACTGAACTCAACTGAGCTGTCTTTACAAACTTAATGTCATCATATTAGGAGGACCTTGTAGACATATTCTGAGTATTTAACTACGGGAAGCAGAAGTAAGACTAGAAGGTGGAAGTCACACTGAGTACTCTAACTAGGTTTATAATGTGATGGGCCTACTTTCTTTTTTTTTTTTAGCTAATCATTAGCTTTTATATATATATATATATTTTACTTTACAATACTGTATTGGTTTTGCCATACATTGACATGAATACGCCACGAGTGTACATGAGTTCCCAATCCTGAACCCCCCTCCCACCACCCTCCCCATATTATCTCTCTGGGTCATCCCAGTGTACCAAGTAAAAGCTGGTGTTCATCTGCCAGGGATATTGTACAGCCAGTCCTTGCAAGGAACATATAATAAATCTTTTCAGATTCTATGATTTTTTTCCTTTTTTTTTTTTCTTTTGAGCTACAGAATGAAGAGGAAACAAAGAAAGAGGAATCTCTTAAATCCCCCTTGAAACTAGAGTCACAGCTAGATCTTCGTGTACAGGAGCTGATAAAGTTGATCTGTAACGTCCAGGCCATGGAAGAGATGATGGTAGAAATGAAATATGATACCAAGAAAGCTCCACTTGGTAGGACTTCAGATTCTATCCTACGTGCTCACTTCATAGTCCTAGTTCATTTAACAGGATATTTTATCACCATCGTGATTTAAAGCTTGCTGATATTACTGAGTAAAGGAAGAGAGAATTGGGGTGAGAAGTTGTATGGGGTAGGGGGAGGGAGAGCAGTTTTGAAAGTTGAAAGGTGAGAGTCTTTGTTGGGCAGGGTCATAAATGCAGTTTCCAGGATGGACCTGTAGTTGTGGAGTCTGACCTCTCTCTGGGTCTGCAGGGAAGCTGACAGTGGCACAAATCAAAGCAGGTTACCAGTCTCTTAAGAAGATTGAGGATTGTATTCGGGCTGGCCAGCATGGACGAGCTCTCATCGAAGCATGCAATGAATTCTACACCCGAATCCCACATGACTTTGGGTATGCCCTGTGCTGTTACTTCACTGTGGTATTCTGCCCAACAATATCCCCTACGTCACTCAGCAGGAACTATCATCTTTTTAATTTGTCATTTCCAAGGAAATGATCATCTTGTATAGGTACAGAGCCAACATAATTTATAAACAACCTATTTAATCAATTTACAAGTATGGGATGCAGTCTCCTGCCTTGGTCTACAGCCATATTCTCTGACCAAGCGGAAGTTACCAACTCTAGGGAGAGTGGATCTAGCCATCCAACCAGCCTGTAAAACACCTTCAGGCATATCACCCAGTTCTGTAAAGTGACTAACACACCAACACCATTTCTGTGAACTCAAATGATATTAGGTTTATAAAATATATTTTATCTTCATCGATTCTGCATTCTGTTGCTTACTTTATTTTTATTCCTCTGTTGCTTTATAGAGGCCTGTGACCTAGAGATAACCCTGAGTGGTCAACAGGTACATTTCTACCTGTGTATTTCTAGATAGGACTTCATCCAAGCTGTTCCTTATTGATGCTGGTACATCTCACAGGTCACAGTCTATGTAGTTCGTTTCATTCATTCAGAGTATATACATAATATCTCTTCATGTATTTGAAAGCTAAAAATCTCATAGAGATCTCTTTCGAATGGAAAACTGTTCTTATACCTGTTTTCTAAAGGACCTATATTTATCTGTGTTTTTGGTCATATGCCTTTTGGCCACACGTCAGAGAATTAATTATTGGCTATATCTCTGCCCTTAGACTCCGTACCCCTCCATTAATCCGGACAGAGAAAGAACTGTCAGATAAAGTGCAACTACTGGAGGTGAGATACATGTAGATCGGGAAGTATTAAATCCCTTGTCCCAGGTTTCTCCCACACTGAATCTCTGTCTCATCTTGTCAGGCTTTGGGAGACATTGAAATTGCAATTAAGCTGGTGAAGACAGAACTGCAAAGCCCGGAACACCCACTGGACCAACATTATAGAAAACTAAAGTGTGCCTTGCACCCTTTAGACCATGAGAGTTATGAGTTCAAAGTAAGAAAAATGATCATTTATTTTTACCATTAAGATCCACCCTCCCCATGCCACTGTTCTCTGACTACATCTGGTTAAGAGAAAAATTCAGGGCAGAATTTCTATTTACTAATAACTGGGAAGGTAAGACTCTTTCTGGCTGCCCTTGTGAGACCACTTAGGCCAATTTATACAAGAAGCCCAAGGTTCTTCAGTTCAGCCTGGTCTCTTATAGAGTCCATGTCAACCTTATCCTTCATTCTTTTTCACAGGTGATTTCCCAGTACCTACAGTCTACCCATGCTCCCACACACAGTGACTATACCATGACCTTGCTGGATGTCTTTGAAGTTGAGAAGGAGGGTGAAAAAGAAGCCTTCAGAGAGGACCTTCATAACAGGTCTCCGTTTAACTTTCAGTTTGGGAAGACAGTCCCTTGCCCGAAGTGCAGTTAGGGAACTCATAAAGAAAGATAACCCAGACAGCTGTTGGCTTTTTGATGCTTATGGCCTGTGTTTGTAGGAGAGCAAGAGAAAGTACAATAATACTGGCTTCTCCTTAGGATGCTACTCTGGCATGGCTCCAGGCTGAGTAACTGGGTAGGAATCCTAAGCCATGGGCTTCGAATCGCCCCACCTGAGGCTCCCATCACAGGTTACATGGTGAGTAGAAATTGGAACCCTTTTTTTTTTCTACATTAGGATTAAGTGGTGACATTCCTGAGAATTAAACCAGCTCACTCATAACCCTAGCGTTTACTGTGACCCTCCTTTCTTAAATTCCTAAAGATATCTCACCTTCCCCCCAGAAAACAGAGTTATCAATGCTTCTGCCTCCTCTTGGAACAGAATTGTGAGAGGAAATGGGAAAGGGTCTTTATTGTGTTAAGATACTAGAACACAGGGTAGTGCCATGAGCCTTTCTTGTAACACACTGGGTTCAGCAGTTGACCTTGTTTATATATTTCAGTTCGGAAAAGGAATCTACTTTGCTGACATGTCTTCCAAGAGTGCCAATTACTGCTTTGCCACTCGCCTAAAGGATACTGGGCTGCTGCTTTTATCAGAGGTAAGGCAGGAACACATCTATGATCTCTAGTTAATTATTAGTTCCTATCTTTCCAGAGAAAGGACTGGCCACAGAACCAAGAGGTTCACCTGGGAGAACTTGAGAGGGAAGCCAAACACAGTTTACATCGCATTCGGTTCTTCTGCTGGAATAGGGGAGGAAAATACTGATGGGGTTTTCTGTTTGGCTTTAGAGGATGTGGTCACTTAAAGATGTTTCGCTTTGCAGGTAGCTCTGGGTCAGTGTAATGAGCTACTCGGGGCCAATCCAGAGGCAGAAGGATTACTTCAGGGCAAACACAGCACCAAGGGGCTGGGCAAGATGGCTCCCAGTCCTGCGTGCGCCATCACCTTGTAAGTACTCAGAGGCTGGAGGGCCAGAAAACTCCTTTTGGCCAGATAAGACTCCACTTTCTCTATTCCAGCTTTTGAACCAGAGGCAGATGTTGACACACTGTCTTCCATTTGGCAGGAATGGGAGTACAGTGCCATTAGGACCAGCAAGTGACACGGGAATTCTGAATCCGGAGGGTTACACCCTCAACTACAATGAATTTATCGTCTATAACCCCAACCAGGTCCGCATGCGATACCTTCTAAAGGTTCAGTTCAATTTCCTGCAGCTGTGGTGACTGTTGATATTAAGATATGATAAACCAGAGAAGACGTGACCTTCAAGCAAGAAACAGGCAATGTTGTACTTTTGATTTTTCTCATATTTTCTGTAATAAAGATAGTACAAATCTATCACTGGCTTCTTGGGGCTTTACTTCTGCAAGCACATGTTTCTTCTGATGTTAGTAGACAGAAAGTATAGCTTCTCTACATATCCTGCAGCTAGCTGCAGGTTACTCAGGATTCTGTTCTTTCACAGAATAGCCTCCTCTGTGCAGTGAGGGAGACAAATGGAGATTAAAGCTTTTCCTCATTTAACACAGTTTTTCTGCAAACTAGAGTTTGTTGGGTAATATTATAGGAAGGGTAGAGGCAGCAAAGGCTGACTTGTGTCCCATGCAAATCTTCTCACTTGCCTTTTTCCCCTGTTTACCATCTGCAGACCCGGTCTCCTACCACTTGGCATCCTAGATCTCAGCAGATGTCCAAAATTTGGGAAGCACCTGGGGCACTGTCACTAAGCCTAAATAGATCTCAGGGAGCAAGAGAGAGAAATAGAATGATTTTGATGTACCTCCCATCTAAAGTACCAAAGTCAAGTCCAAAGGCTTCGTAACTATTTGTGAGCACATGCAACACAGATAAACACACAC
The DNA here is from genome assembly GCA_006410935.1 of Redunca redunca. NCBI lineage: Eukaryota > Metazoa > Chordata > Mammalia > Artiodactyla > Bovidae > Redunca > Redunca redunca. The sequence continues at coordinate 13,189 of SJYQ01018848.1, forward strand.
ATCTAACATACTTCCGGTAACAGTGATGGTTATTTAAAAGAAAACAGTAGCTTGTAACTTTTTAGAGAGCAGATTACCAATATCTATCAAAAATTTTAAATATACACACCCTTTGACTAAATTACAGATACACATATTTACATAGATGATGTTACTGCAGAGTTGTTATATACAAAAAGCCATAAAAAAGGAACTGGTTAAGTGTATTCTCTCTCTAAGAAAACACAGGTGGAAATCTTGTGACCTTGGACTAGGCACTAGTTTCTGAAGATAGGACAGCAACAGCACAATTAACCAAAGAAAATAATAGTCTTCACCAAAATTTGAAAATTTTATCAATAGGTAAATATCATTTCTAGGAATATATGTCTCTTCTATGATTTATATTATCATAGTTCCCTTGATTCTGACATACTGTTTCCCCCCAGAGTTGAAGCTTTTGTTAATCAAAGGACAGTGTCAAGAAAGTGAAACGACAACCAAAAATAGGAGAAAATATTGGCAAGTCATAATCTGATGAGGATCTAGTATCCAGAATATATAAAAAACTTAAAATTCAGCAATAAAAAGGTAACTTGGTTAAAAATCAGAATTTGAAGAGAAATTTCTCCAAAGAAGAAACAACAAATGCCCAATAACACACACTTGGAAAGATGCTCAACATTATTAAACATTAAGGAAACAAAACCATGAGATTCCACTTGACAAACACGAAGGGCTACAATTAAAATGAGCAACAATAACAGGTAGTGGTGAAGCTGTGAACCAGTTAGAGCCCTCACATGTTACTGGTGAGAATGTAAAATAGCACAGCTGCTTTGGAGAATAGTTTGGCAGTTCCTCAAATAGTTAAACATATAGTTACCATGGGATCTACTATTGCCAATCCTGAGTATATAAGAGAATTAAAAAGAAATATTTATACAGAAACTTGCACATGACTGTTGACAGCAACTTAGTAATAGCCAAAAAGTGGAAATAACCAGAATGTCTATCCATTGATGAGTGGATGAACACCGTATGGTTTATCTATACAATGGAATATTGTTGTCATTTGTTGTATTTTACTGTTACTATAAAATGGAATAAAGTACTGATATATGCTACAAAATGGGTGAACCCTGAAAACATGCTAAATGAAAGAAGCTACATAAAAGGCCACTGTATGATTCCATTTATATGAAATGTCTTGAATAGGCAAATCCATAAATATAAGAAGTAGATGAGCAATCACCAATAGCTGAAGGAAGGAGGGAAAGGGGAGTGATTGCTAATGGGTACAATGTTTCTTTTGGGGGGTGATGAAAATGTTCTGGAATTAGTGGTGATAGTTGCAGTGTTGGAATATACTAGAAAACATTGAATTGCACACTTTAAGGGGGTGAAAATGAATTATACCTCAAAAATGCTGTGCTGAATTTCTGGGATCTATATTTTTATTTATAAACAGTGGCCAGAAAAAGTTGCACTGATATATACATACTATGGTGTTTGAGTAATAAAATACAGCAGGTCCCCCTAGATATTCATGACTCCAGACTGATATGTGAATGACCCAGCATATAAATAAGTAGGGAAGAAGGCATAAATATTTCTTTCAGAAGAATTTCTGTTAATACAGAAGGGAGAAATAGAAAATCATCACTAGAAAATCACAGTAATAATCGCTCATAGATGAATATTAAACAGTGAAACAGGATATTTACATAGTCTTAAAAAAACTTACCTCAATGTATTCATTTTGTGGCAATTATCACATATTCTCTAATACATCTCCCTCTTAGTGGTTTAATCCCCTTCCCCTTGAGTGTGAGCTAGACTTAATGACTTGCTTCTAACAAACAGATGAAAATGGTACAGTAAGAAAAACCTGGCAAATATCACCTCAGCTTTAAAAATGATCAAGGTTAACATCACTAGTAATAAATCATGTTGATATGATTGCTTTTGATATAACAAGAAGGGCATATCATCTCTTGTATTCTCCCCTTAAATTCATAATTTTAATCTTTTCATGAGAAAACAGCAAAGCCAAAGAGAGATTCTACAAAACACCTGACCAGAACTCTCCAAAAATGTCAAGATTATGGGAAGTCTGAGAAAGTGGCACAGTTGCAGGATTAGACTAAGGAGCCATGATGACTAAATGCAATGTGGTATTCTGGATTGGACCCCGGAACAAAATAATGATAGTGGAAAAATCCAAATCTGTATCCAAATTAATAATATATCAACGTTAATTTCTTGGTTATATAAGATGCTAACAGAGGAAGCTGAGTGAAGAAGGGTATGTGAGAAGATTCTCTGTAAATCTTAAATGATCTTTTTTTAAAGACTAAAAACCATTCTACTGGAAAAAGCACCAACACGGGTTCTTTGGGGTATAACTGTATATCTGGTTCCCAGTTCTCCTCCCAGGTACATGGTAGGGTAATACTTCCCTCTCCTTTGACATTTTGTAGAGCCATGTGACTTGCTTTGCTCATGTATATAAAATATGAGTGGAAGCAATGTTTCATTTCCAGGTAGAAGATTTAGCACTGACAAGTGGTTTTTTCCTTTTTTAGTGAAATGCTATCAGTTCCCCATATATATTATTTTTAACTGAAGAATGGAGTCCAGGTTTCATCTGACATTAAATATATACCAATAATCTTGCCTGGGAAATCCCATGGACAGGGGAGCCTGGCAGGCTACAGTCCATGGGGTCAGACATGACCGAAGCGACTTAGCACACACGAAGAAGAGACTCTCCCAGTGTGCTACTGTCCTAGTGTGCTACCATCCTACAATCCAGTGACTGTAACTGCAACTCATCACAATCCTGAAATTCTGTTCAGCGGTAAGAACTCAGAAAATATTTAATGTGGGGACTTCCCTGGTGGTCCAGTGGTTGAGACTCTGGCTTTTCACTGCAGGGAGCCCAAGTTCAATCCCTGGTCAGAAAACTAAGGTCCCACAAGGCCAAAATATATAATAATAATTTTTTAATGTCCTTTAATTATTTTTAAAATATTCAGTGTAAAACCTAAGCTGATTTTCCTTTCAACTCCCTTGGGTACATATTTACTGTTAACTAGAGTCTGTTTTTATCTTCACTCACAGCAATTATACTTTGGCCTCACTGTGTATCTTCAAGAAAGAACACACCCTTCACGTGGACCTGGCCAACAAGCTTGAGTGTTAAATGAGGAAGTAGACTTTACTTTCTCCACCCCACACCTCCAGATTCAGCTGGGGCACTTTGAACTCGGAAGACAGACATCTAGGGCTTCCTCCTGTCCTTGGCCCATGCTTCAGGGGAACAAAAGGCAAATGAAACCATCAGCTTTCTGGATGATGCTGTGTCATGGTTCTCTGTAGCATTTCTGGGTAGTATTACGAATCATGGGTTTCAAATCACCTTAACTTGGACTTCTAGTCACAAGGTACAAGTGGAACCGCTGGTCTATAAGGCATATTTAGAGCCCTTGCATGAGGCTCATGAGAAATGACAGAAGCATGGCCTATAATTAAGGCATCAGCTGCTGGCATTCCTCATGTCTTTATCCTCAGGTTGAGGGTGAATATGAGGCATTGATAAAAATAAGATAAAATTCTTCAGGTGATTTCAGAGCAAAGTAAGAACAAAACTGAGTATCCCTTGAATCCCTAAATCCTGAAAATTCTACATCAGAGTGCAGTGGTATTTCTCTGAAAGAACCCTGCAAACCCAGGATAAAATCCTGTAATAGCACTAGCTTATATACAAGTCCTCAAATTCTTGGACACAGAAGACCCTAAACCCTTCCTCAACCCTTAGAAACAAAGGGCCTCAGGTAACTTCCTCGCCCATAAAATAGATGATAAGAATATAAGGTTGGAGAACTTTTACTTAAGAGGGTCACAGTCCACAGCTAGTCCGTGTGTAAGCAGTTTCATCTTTCAACTCATTTTAATCTTTGTGCAGTTTGAAAGATAACCCTCTTGTGATCTCTTCTGAGAAGGCAAATTACGATACTGACTAATACTTGCAGGCCAAGTGGCTGCCACTGGTCCATTAGTGTCTGAGAAAGCCAGAAGACTCACTCTGCTCTCGGTATCCTGGCTTCTCACCTTTCACCTGGGCTGTTGACTCTGAGTAGACGGGCTATTTCTGTGAGAGGAACCTAGTGATGTCCTGGTTCAATCCTAGTTCTGTCCCAGTGCCCTAGACAGGAGACAACTGACTCATTCTTCCTTCTCTTCCTCTCTGAACAAGTGAGAGGTCTTCAGATATCTGTTCAGACTAAGTGCTTGTCAACATCATTTTTATACCTCTCTCCTGGAAGGAGTCATCCCTTAGGGTTCTGGGGCCAGCAAATGACACAAGAATTCTAAAGCCTAATTTCAAAGAATGTCTACCAAAGATCTGCTCCACTTCCTTACAGTTCTAGTAAGGATTAATGTTAATTCAGAAAAGAAACATAATAATATCCATATTCTTCCCTCTTGGTCCAAATCCACATGAGAACATAGACAGGACTACACTCTGAGATGTTCTGTCCCTTTATTTATCTAATTGTATCAGGAAAGTAGCCACAGGTGTCTTCAGGCTTTGCCTCTCTAGCATGAGCAGTCTCCTTGCCCTGAGTAGTGATCTTCATTCCCAGGAGAGAAAGTAGACATTGCCCTGTGTGTCTCCCACTGCGAGTCGCAGGGTAGAGTCAGGACCCAGCCAAGGCTCCAGGCAGCTCACTGCCCCTTCACATCGGAACAGGCCCAGCTACAGTGGAACAAAAACGGGAGATGAGGGCTACAAGCCTAGGGCCTCCTTACTAACTTGTCTCCCAGGCCAATGACTTTTACTTAGAAATAAGTTAGTTACACATTATTGCAAGAAGGAGAGAAGAAAACAATTTTGATCTGTCTTTCCTTACCCCAAGTTTGCTCTCTGACATCCCTTTTGCCCTCCTTACACACACACACACACAAACATACACACACACACACACACACTTACCGGCTGCATACTGGGTCTCTCCCATAGTTTAACATCTCTGTCCTTTGAAGCTGTTACCAGCAACTCAGGCAGCACATGGAGGGCTGTGACAGGGCCTGAGTGAATCTTAGAGAGGAAGAGGAAGAGGTGTGGTGAGCTCTAGAAGGACCCTTCTCAGTCAAGGGAGCAGAGAAGTTTGCTGGGTCAGACCTAGAGCCTCCTCCCCAATATCTTGTGACCTCTTCCTCAAACTCACCTTTCTACGTTGCTGTGTCTTTAGCTCTGTGACTGTTGACCAGCTGTAGGTGTCAGTACATATACATGACTCTGTCTCTGAAGTTTGAGTTGCAGGCGTTCCTGCTTTTTTCTGCCAGATATTATCTGTGATCCATTCTCCTTCATCAGTGCATCTGGCTAGGTTCCATAGCATCCCATCAGAGCTGGCACACAAAAATGAGGACTCTGCCATTTCAAGAGCAGAGTTTGAGCCAGGTCTTAGACTTTGAAGAATCCACCATCCTCCCCAAGACTATCTCTGGATTCCTTGGGCCCTCCCAACACCACTCACCAGATCCAGGTTTGGCCTGAGTTACTGATATGAGGGTATTACTGGGATTCTCTAAATTCAGATCAAATTCCAGGCGGTCTTCAAACTCTCCTAATTCCTTTTGCCCCTGTGAAAGGACAGAGCATTTTTTTTAGCCTACTTGTATCACTTACTGCTTCCCAGACAAAGTAACTCTTTTCTGCTCTGAGCTCATCAAGACTTTTCAAAACTATATCCATGATACAGTAAAGTACACAAATCTTAAATGGACATCTTGATAAAATTTTTACACTTATCCATCCATGTAATTACTGCCCAAATCAAGCCATAGTACATTCCACCACCCTGGAAAGTTGCCTCCATGCCCCTTACCCTATCACCACCCCCAGAGTCAACAATATTCTGACTTCTGTCACTATAAATTAGTTTTGCTTCTTCTTGAACTTCATTTAAGTGAAATTATATAATATGTACTCTTTTATGTCTGGCTTCTTTCACCTGGTATAATGTCTGTGAGATATGTCTATGTTGTTCCAGACTACTACCCATAGTGACAAGACAAGAGACATGAAGATAATGCAATTAAGAAAATGCCTAGGTTGATCACTTCTCAGCCTTTTGGCTAAGATGAAGCGTAGTATAGGGGCTTCCCAGGTGGCACAGTGGTAAAGAATCCACCTGCCAATGCAGGTTTGATCCCTGGGTCAGGAAGATCCTCTGGAGGAGGAAACAGCAAGCTCCAGTATTCTTGCCAGAAAAATTCCATGGACAGAGGAGCTTGGTGGGCTACAGTCCATGGAGTCTCAAAGAGTCAGATACAGCTCAGCTACTGAACACCCACCTAGGTTTATAGTTTCCCATGATTCTTTTAAACAATAGAATCCTCTTTTGTATCAGTGAAATCTTACAAGGAAACCCAATATAAAACACTCTTCAGTAGAGTTCCAGTTGAAGGAAGAGAAGGGGATTTGGAACCAACTGCTTTTCACTTCCTTCCTCTTTTACTCAGTCATGGCCTCAAGACTTTAAAATAGTAGTCCTGTGGCTAACAAACACATGAAAAGAAGCTTAACATCACTCATTATCAGAGAAATGCAAATCAAAGCCACAATGAGGGGCCATCTCACACCAGTCAGAATGGCTGCGATCCAAAAGTCTACAAGCAATAAATGCTGGAGAGGATGTGCAGAAAAGGGAACCCTCTTACACTGTTGGTGGAAATGCAAACTAGTACAGCCACTATGGAGAACAGTGTGGAGATTCCTTAAAAAACTGGAAATAGAACTGCCTTATGACCCAGCAATCCCACTGCTGGGCATACGCACTAAGGAAACCAGAATTGAAAGAGACACGTGTACCCCAATGTTCATCGAAGCACTGTTTATAATAGCCAGGACACGGAAGCAACCTATATGTCCATCAGCAGATGAATGGATAAGAAAGCTGTGGTACATATATACAATGGAGTATTACTCAGCCATTAAAAAGAATACATTTGAATCAGTTCTAATGAGGGGGATGAGATTGGAACCTATTATACAGAGTGAAGCAAGCCAGAAAGAAAAACACCAATATAGTATACTAACACATATATATGGAATTTGGAAAGATGGTAATGATAACCCTGTATGCAAGACAGCAAAAGAGACAGAGACGTATAGAACAGTCTTTTGGACTCTGTGGGAGAGGGAGAGGGTGGGATGATTTGGGAGAATGGCATTGAAACATGTATAATATCACATATGAAATGAGTCGCCAGTCCAGGTTCAATGCATGATACTGGATGCTTGGGGCTGGTGCACTGAGACGACCCAGAGGGATGCTACGGGGAGGGAGGAGGGAGGGGGGTTCAGGATGGGGAACACGTGTATACCTGTGGCGGGTTCATGTTGATATATGGCAAAACCAATACAATATTGTAAAGTAATTAGCCTCCAATTAAAATAAATAGATTTATATTTTTTTTAAAAATAAATAAATGAAATAAATAGTAGTCCTGAACAAATGGTTGTTTTAACACACACCCAAACAGAACTTACTGAGAAAGGAAGAACCTGAAGTTTCATTGACTGCAGGACAAACACACCATGGTCCTGGTGGGTGGACAGCATCATAGGATCTTCTGAATAACTTTGCCTGGTTTATAAGAAAGGAAGAGGCTAAGCCCAGGAACACCCCTCCATAAGACCCCAGTGTTTGTTTTAGTTAGACCCAGTCTCAGGGTAACCGCTAATCCACTTTTCCTTTTTCTCCAGCCTAAGAGAAAATAGCACTTGGGGTCTTACCAGATTACAGAAGGCTCATCACCAGGCTTCATGTGCAACAACTGCAAATCCGCTTTGGCCAAGATGAGGGAGTGAGCATCAGGGGCCAGGCCTACACTTGTCAGGAAACCTAAGTCCTCCTGAAGAACACGGTTCAGGCGAAGACTGAAGTTCAAACAAGGCACATGGACAAGAAAGAGTCTACTTTAGTCCACGTCTCTCGGGCTCCTCAGTTCCCCATGAATTCCTCAGGAGTATAGTACAAAACAAACTGCATCACCGTCCCTACAGATTGCCTTCTTTCTGATTCTCTCGTATTAGTATTTATCATAATGTCACCTTAATCGCTCAAACTAGGAATCTCTAACATTTTTGTCCTTTCCTTCCCTCCTGACCTGCAACTGATCGATAAGCACTGCAGAGTCAACTTTCAACATATGCCTAAATCTTTCTTCCCGTCTCATCCCTGTAGCCCAGATTAGGGCCCATGTTATGTCTTCCTGGGACTATAGCATCATCTGTAAATGTGGTCGCCCTACCTTTAGTATCTCCCTACTACTATCCATCCTCCACATGGCCACTAGAGTTCTCTTTCTAAAATTCAGATAATTATTCTGCTCAAAATTCTTAGCACTGTGCCCTCTATAGCCTGGCCCCAGTGTATTATTTCAACGCAATACCCCACCACCACTCGCACCAAGAACCCAAAGACTTAGCTATACTCAGAATACACCATGTACTCTCACACCTCTGTGCCTTTTATTAATGCTACCTCCTCTTCCTAAAACACCATTCCCTGCCCTTACTTTAAGCCCATTCTCAAATAGCCACTCTTGTAAACAGTCAATGTCTTAAACTCTGCAGCCCCAGGAATTTTATATAATTTATTATAGCAGTGATTACTCCACATATTGTTGGCAGTTTACTTATATTCATATTCCTCTACTGTGAGCTCCCTTAAATAAAAATTAATTTTAATCTGGGTCACGCTGCCTGGCCCAGAACTTAGCATACAGTAAAAACTTGATAATTATTATTTTAATTGACATAATGAGGAGCAGAAAACAATTTCCCAGGGACCTTTTCCCTGCTTACTAACTAATATCCTGTTGACTGAGTTCAGAAAGAGAGGGGAGAGATTTAAGCAAAATCCCACGTTTAACCATATCCATTAACCCAGCCGCCTCATTTCACCTGGCATTTCTGGGTGTTGAGCCCTTCTGCAGTTCCACTTGCCACTCGCTGACTTTTTCATTAGCACTGACAACAATCAAGGTGTGTACTGAGTACCAGAGCAGAGCACTGATGCAGCCCGGAACCTAGTGAACACAGTTCAGTTCAGTTCAGTCGCTCAGTCGTGTCTGACTCCTTGAGACCCCGTGAACCGCAGCACGCCAGGCCTCCCTGTCCATCACCAACTCCCAGAGTTCACTCAAACCCATGTCCATTGAGTTGGTGATGCCATCCAACCGTCTCATCCTCTGTCGGCCCCTTCTCCTCCTCCCCTCAGTCTTTCCCAGCATCAGGGTCTTTTCCAACGAGTCAGCTCTTGCATCAGGTGGCCAAAGTTTTGGAGTTTCAGCTTCAACACCAGTCCTTCCAATGAACACCCTTCTGAGGAACCAGGATTAACCTGTCCACATCCACCACCCCCTTCTACACAGAGGCTTCTACACAACCTCTGACCCTAGCACATGCCACCAGATACACAACCAGGGCAGAATTCACATAAAACTGAAGTTTACTCCACTCACCTGTACTGTGACCACAGCCTTAGCTTCCTGCCACAAGGTCAGTTCCCCAGCTTGATTCCCAGAGACTGCTGCAGAACCGTCTGGGGCCCAGGCCACAGCAGTGACGGCTGCAGGACTCCTAGGTCTGTACGTGTCATCTGGAGAAGAAAGGAAGTGATTCATTAGGAGCTGGACCACTGCTGGGCTACAAGAGAAGAGAGCAGGCGACCCTTGAATTTCTTGGTCCCACTTACACACACCACCCCCCTTTCACACCTTGCCTCTCTCCACACCTCACTCACCTGCCTCTTCGGGCACCTGCCAGAGCCGTAGGGAGCCATCCTCTGAGGTGGTCAGCAGGAGGCCTGAGGTCTCTGAAACAGCAGCTGCACTGACTGGGCCACTGTGACCCAGCAGAGTGTGTGTTTGAAACACCTGGAAGGAAAGGATGGAGATAGAAGAGTGAAGAGTTGACACAACAGGAGGCTGTCCCACTACCCCCTCCCAGGGCCCCCAGCCTGGTCCTTTCAGGGAACTCACCAAGAGAGGATGCCACAACCGTGTGGCCCCATCCAATCCAACAGTGACCACCAGCAGCTCTGACCCCGGCTGACCAGCTGGTAAGATGTAGAGGCTGAGTCAGAAGAAGGGGAGGAGGGAAGAGGCAACAGGGACCGGAAAGTGGCTGATATGCCGGTACCTGCACGGGGCTCCAGAGCAGCCACACAGTAGCTGATGGGTCCTGAGTGAGCAGGGATGCTGGTCATCTCCACGCCCTGATGGTCCCACACTTTCAAGGTCCCATCTCGGCCCACGGATACCACATGCTCCTCCTGCCCCGGGAAACAGGATCAGAGACGAGTCACATTAAGCAGGACATGGGAATTACGGTTCCCATCACAGAGGTGCGGGCTGAGCACTGAGAGCCTAGAAGCTGCTGTCAAAGAAAGAGGACAACCCGGCAGTGGGGCCAGGGGGCTCAGGGCTGCCATCCCCGCCGCAAGGCCGTGACATTAGGGTACCATGTCTTCATGCTCTCCCTCCCCTCACACCGAGCCTCAGCCTCAACACCCTAACCCTGCTCTCATTCAGGCCCATGCATCTCATTCTTGGTACTTCTTCTGACCTTAGGATTAGATACCCCATTCATCCAGCCTCCCAAAGTCCCCTTAACCTTCCCAGGGAACCCCTGTGAGCTCTCCACCGCCTTCTCACCACGGCCACCACGGCGCTCACAGCATGCTGATGCCCCAGGAAGTGACCAAGCTGCTGTCTCGACTCTGGGTCCCACAGGGCCACAGAACCATCGGTGGAGCAGGAGATCTGCAGAGCCAGAGAGTGGAGGAGCAGACTTAACCAGCACCCCTCCAGCATCTCTCTGTGCTTATAACGTAGGATGCAGGGCAGTAAGCCTTGTGATTAAGAGCAATGGTCGTCCTGCGTTCTAATCCTAGTTCCACCATTCATTACTTGGTGACCAGTTCATCTCTCTGGGCCTCAGATTTCTCATCTATTCAACCAGGATAAGGACAGGGTACCTAGTGATATGAGGCTGAAGCATCTATATACAAGACTTAATACACTGCCTGGTACATAGTGAGCACTGAATAAATAGTAGCTACTGTAGCTACTGTCCTTGTTATTAACATAATGTCAGTCAACAACTCTGTCTCACCCTGACAAAGGTGAAAAGTCTGCAACACCCAGGAGAGGTCTGTGCCTAGAAGGCAGCGGCAGGACAGACTATGACAAGTCTATTCAACTGTTACTCATTTCTTTTTGAGAACAACAGTGATTCTGTGTTGGGAAACTAGGCTTTACCAACCCTGAGCACATAAATTGAGACTGACTTTTCACTTAAGACCAAAGAAATCATAGCAATACACATCTCCTGCAGGAACAGGGCATCCTAAGCCCTTAGAGAGACAGCTCTGTGTTCCTGTTAAGAGCATGGGCTTTCTTATCATAAAGTTTACTGGCTCAGCTTCTTCATCTACATGACCTTGGAAATGGTCTTTAATCTATCTGAGCTCAATATCCTTGTCTATGAAATAGAAAGAATAGCAGTAACTTCTTTACAGGGTGTTGTAAAGACTATATGAGGCAACACATGCTAAGGGCTTAATCCAATATCTGACACATACTAAGTGCTCAAAAAGTGCTCTATTATATTGGGTGTTAGAAAACTATATTAATACTATATTATTATAAATGAGCGTTAGGAACAGGTGAGGTAGAAAGTGTTGACCTCCCTCTCCCAGGAACCCTGCTGAGCCCTATACCATCCCAACCCCTTCACTCACCAGGAGGCTGTCTTTGGTCCAGGCACAGCCAGTGACCCAGTCTCGGTGACAGGCAGAGAAGGAGCAAATCAGAACAGGGGCTTTGGGTGTTCTCACATCCCAGCAGAGCAGACTCTGGATACAGGTATCAAGAGAGGAAGTCGTCAGGATAGTAGGTAGGAATAGCAGGGCCATCTCAGGTAAGAAGTTTCAAGGAAAGAAGGAACAACAAAGGAGGGCGGGTGGGCAGATCCAGTACAGGAGGTTTAGGAAAGCAAGAAGCCAGAGGAAGCAGTAGGAAGTGAGCTGCTAGGGAATCCAGGACCACAGGGACTGTGGGCCCCCAAGGGGCTGGAGGTCCATGGGGAGGAGGGCCCAGGGGTGCATCCTCCTGAGACTCACCCGATCCCTGCCCCCGGTGGCCAGCCTGCATCCCTCAGTGCTGAAGCTGCAGCAGCTTACAGGGCCCTCGTGTCCCCGGAGCTCAGTGCTACGAGGAAAGTCTTCTGTCTTCTGTGGCAGCATCAGCAACTGCCTTGGCCACAATCGCACTGTGAAGTCCTCTGCATTGGAAATGGGCAGAGAGGAAGATTTCTTGAAAAGAAGAAGTGAGACAGGCCTGGAAAGCCAAAGACAAAGGCGATCCTGGGGGCTGAGGGTGATGTCTCAAGGCACAGCTCCAAGGGAGGGACTCTGTGAGTCACACTGAGACCTGGGACACAGGTCTGTCCCATGGGAGGTCACAGGACAGGAATGGCAGGACACCCAGCTCCAGCCCTGGAGTTCTCTCTAACCATACCTCCACACTCTCCTCTGCGAAAGTCCCAGTGTCACTTTGACCAAGCCTCCTACCTAGCAAGGACTAAGGCCATCCTGCATTTTCACCTCGACATCTTCCTCTCTCCTCTTAAGGGAAAGCCTTCACACGGCAAAATCCCCACTGGGCAGAAACTCACAGGGTTACAGGGTTTACAAAAGCATCCAAGAATCAGGGTTAGGGAATAAGAAGAAAACAGCCTAGACTGATTATGCAAGATAAATGCATTTAAAAACACTCTGAACACAGTCGAATATGGTTGAAATGCTATGTTTTATGTTACGTGATTTTTACCATATTAAAAGTAAAGTTTAAAAAATAAGTAAATAAAAGCACTTTGAAAGTTGGGAAAAAAAGTTATACAGGTATATTTTCACACACACATATATACATATGAATTGAAGAAATGTGTTCATATATTTAAAAGGAACAGTGACTCACAATCCTGCCCACTGTACCTGAGGCAACGGCCAAGAGTTCCTGGGAGGTGGCCAGTCCCAGCACAGGCTTCCGGTGTCTGGACAAGAGCCAGAGGGACCGAAGCGAGCCCCCCTGAAGCAGCCAGCCCTGCAGGGCCCCGTCTTCTGCACCACTCACCAACAGCTTAGGGCTGAGCCAGGTCAGAGCGGACACTGCCACATCGAGCGCTTGACCCTGAGCCCCCTGGGAAGCTGGAGAATAAGAGACAAGAGAATAAGCCACTTGCACAGGGGGCCAGAGTTGGGCAGGGTTGAGGTGGGGGTTTCTTTCCAGGCTCAAAGACTCCAGCCCTCCTCCCTTCGGTACCTGAAGAAATTCTGTAGATCCGAATGCCATCCGCTCGGTACCCAACAGCCACCTGATCACCATCTGGGCTGAGAGCCACGGAGAGGGCAGGAGAGAGGTGGGGGGAACCAAGGCACCCACGGGGCCGACCCAGAGACCCGGACCACACCTGAACCTGCGGGCCGAGAAAGGGGCTTAAAGATAACCCACTCTCTCCTCCGCCCCTATTAAAGTCCTCCCTCCAGAAATTCATCTGGAGAGCTTCTGTGCACACACCCACAGCCCTCTCCATGTAGCTCTCCAGCCAAGCCCCTCTAGACTCCTCGACAAAGTCCCCACCTTCCCACAAATATTTCCATTTGCTGCCCCCTCCTCGTACCCCACCACCAGCTCTCGGTAACCTGACCTTGCCGTCCTCTCCAGCCGTCAGTAACTGGCAACCAGCTCGCAGGAAAAGGGCAGCAGCGATGAAGCCTTGGTGGGCAGGGAAGGCAGCCAGCCGTGCCCCCTCCTGCCAGGCCCACAGCTCTACCATCCTGTCCAGCCGGCCCACAGCCACAACCCGCCCGGGCACACAAAAGGCCAAGGTACGGACAGAGGCTCCCGGGGCCCCCAGTTCCTACACGAAGAGATAGAAACTGGAATGGCAGGGCCTGCTCTCAACCCAAACCCAGAGTGAGCCAGGATGCAAGTGCCTGCCATTCCCCACCTTCCACTCCACTCTCCCGTGCTTCCCGCCACAGGGCCACCTAGCTCCTCTCACCTTGATGACTCTGAGCCCATCCACGTGGAAAAAGCTGAAACTGCCAGCCCAGCTGCCAACGGCTATCACCTGTCCTTCTGGGTGGAAAGCAACGCAGTTCAGGGGCTTGGGACAGGGGTGCTGGGAGGCCGGCTGCCCTCGGACTACATCCCACAGCTGGAGGAGAGAGAAGGGGAAGAGGATGTGGGATGCTGAATAGACGTCTGAGCTGCTGGGTCCCAGAGCTCCAGGGACCACCTCGTCCACTCCCCAGCCCTCAGCAGGCCGAGCAGTCAGAGCCTCTGCCCACTGAGAGAGCCACCTCATGGGGCTGATGCCATGTTTGGGGCCCTTTCCACCACCACAGGCCCCTGGCTGTTACCTTCAGGCTTCCACCCAGGCACACGGTGGCCAGCAGCCGGCGGTCTGGGCTCAGGCAGCAGCCAGTGATCTGGTACTGGTGAGCTTGGATCTGGAGCACCCTACCCCAAGGAGATAAGGTCAGAGTCCCCTGGCCACAGCCTCCCTCCTCATTCCCTTTCCCCTGGGCTTCCAACAAACAGGGAGGGCCTTCACGCCGAGCAGGGGGACCCCTTACCGACAACCGTACTGCAGGTCCCAGAGCTCCAGGAGCCCATCAAAGGCAGTTAGAAAGAGGGCGTCGTCCGAGAGGAATGAACAAGAGGAAACCCCATCACCGCCACTCACCATCGACCTCTCCTCCTGTGAAAGCGAGCGGAGAAGTCACTCAGGGCACTCCCTGACCACCCCATGTCCAGCTCCCCCAAGCCCCAACCAGGAATGAGGCGATGGCTAGAAGAGCTGAGGCCCTTGGCTCTGTACAGTCCCTGCTGAGTCTCAAATTATGGCCCTCTGGCCCCACAGCAGGGACACTTGTGAAAAGTGCAAAGCTCTGGGCCCCACTCCAGACCCAGGCCAAGCTCGAACAGGTTCAAGTGGGACCTCATGATCCAAGTGAGGTCACATCGTCTCCCCCATTTCAAACCCCATAAGCATCCCCAAGTCACAGAAGATTCTGATTGGTCTGAGTTGGGAATGACCTTATACACATGCATATATTTGGGGGGAGAAGGGTTGACATGGGTAGAAGAGGAGAGAGCGACTGTGGCTGGGGGCCCACCTCTCCAGCCTCATCTACTAGGACCCTCCCTTACCTGCACTCCACCGCAATCACTGCCAGCAGTTTAAGGACACATTCCCCCCCGTGTTTGTGCCCAGGCTCCACACTCAAACTGGAACACCTGCCCTTCTCATCCTGTGTCCTCTAGTACCTGCACAGCTCACTTAGCTCTTATCTATGTCACATGGCTACATTCTGATTCCCTTTTTAACCTTCTGTGCCTTAAATTTCAACAAAACTGACCACTCGGTGGGCAAAGACGATGTCCTAAGTCCTGTGTTTCTTTCAGTGCTTAGCACACTGCCTTCAAACCAAAGTACAGAGCAAGCATTTGCTGTAGGATTGATTTTTTGACCAAGCCCTTGGGATCTGATGTGCAAGTAAAGTTGCTGAATCAAACAGGGTGATAACAGGTAGGTCTGGCTTGTCTTGGGCTTCGGGGCAGGCCAGGAGGCTTTTCTGAAGGTAAACTCTGCCCCCTCTTAAGTGTCATACCTGCCAGGTTCTCAAGTCCAAAAGGTAAACTGTCCCATTGGCAGTGCCCACGGCTGCTCTTTGCCCGTTAGGGGAGAAGGCCACGGCTGTGGGGGAGGAGGACACTGCCAGGGACAGGCTGGGTCTACAGAAAAAATATCAAGAAAAGGTGGGAATGAGGGACCAGGAGAAGGATGTGCACTTCTCTGCCTGAAGTCCCCCCTCACTGGTGACTCCGGTCTGTTCTTTATTCTCTAGTTTCAGAGAGGGCTGCAGCTCGCTCTCTGGTGGGCTTGTCAGCATCTGGGGTCAAGGGTTTTACCTTTGCTGGTGCCTCAGGGTCTGAGGTTTGTTAAGCCAACGCAGCACGCACTGGAGGTGCTGTCGCTGGGAGAGCCGGGGGGCCTGGCGGCAAAGAGGCGAGTCCAGAGGCTGGTTGGCTACCTGCTGGTGCAGGAGCAGTGGGTACTGGCTGAGGATGGGAGCCTGCTGCCTCAGGAAGGTGTGAAATGCAGCAACATCAGCCTCGGGAAGCTTCTGTTCCTCACCAGGGACTGAGGAAGCTAGAGAAGAGATACAGAATATCACTGCAGAGTCAGCCCTGACTCCCATGAATCCCAGCACCAAGCCAATCATATGATGTATCCAAAATGCCAAGTCTTAAAGTGTGGCCCTCTGGTTCCAGATCAGGCACATCTGTTAAAACTACAAAGCCGGGCTTCCCTGGTGGCTCAGTAGTAAAGAATCCACCTGCCAATTCGGGAGACACGGGTTCGATCCTTGATCTGGGAAGATCCCACATGCTGCAAAGCAACTAAGCCCATGCGCCATACTATCAAGCCTGTGCTTTGGAGCCTGGGATCCACAACTACTGAAGCCTACGTGCCCTAGAGCCTGTGCCCCACGACAAGAGAAGCCACTGCAGTGAGAAGCCCGTGCACAGCAACCAGAGAGGAGCCCCCCTCACTGCAGCTAGAGAAAAGCCCAAACAGCGATGAAGACCCAGCACGGTCAAAAATAAACAAGTATATAAAATTATTTTTAAAAAAGTACAAAGCTTTGGGTCCCACTCTAGACCTAGGAAACCAAATCTGAGGACCCAGGTATCAGCAGTTTGAACAAGTTTCCCAAGTAATTTTATGCCCACTAAGATTTAAAAGAGCTGAGTAAGTCTCCTAAGAATCACTTGCTTACCCTCATGGCATTTTTCACCTTGGAATAGAAATCAACTGCTCCTTCCATTACAGCTCCCTCTGAGCAGGACCCCACGAACACACCCAGACCCCACAGCTTGGAGAAGACTCCACCCCGTAACTCATCTCACCGTAGAGGGCATGGGCCTCCAGGAGCTGAGAGGTCAGACCCAGTTCCAGGTGTGCAGCCACCACATGGAGACTGGTGAGGAACTTGGCAAGAAGGCCACGGTTCCCGCTCTGGAGCTGGAAAGTCAGACTGAATTCATTAGGGATGTGACAAGGCTGGTGAGGAGGGACGGTCTAGTCTGGGACCCTGCCTGTGCAGCTGATACTTAGACTGAGGAGCTGGGAAAAAGGACCTGAAGGAGGAGGGCTGGAAAACTGAAAGAAGAGAGGTACAGAGAGTGTGGAAGGCAGGTAACAGCCGTGGGGATGATGGGGGCAGTTGGGGGAAGAGGGGGCTCAGAACGGCCAAAGCAGTTTCTTGGGAGAAGGTGCAGATGGGCTCTGGGGACTAACCAGGTGGTAAGGCAGGTCTGCCAGGGCTTCCGGAGGGCACCTTCGAAAGGTACCTGAGGCATCAGGGTCACACGTCTTCCAGAGCTGAGCTGCAGGTGTGGGTCACAGGAAGAGACACTGAAATGAGCTCGGCCCTGAAGCATCTCCAAAGATCACATCCCTCAGGCTACAGTGAGAACCGTCCCCTCACTGGGGTGGCAGGTGAGGAGGCCAGCCAACGGGGAGCACCAGGCCCCACGCTCAGTGCCCCGGGGTTAACCAGGCTGCAGTCACCTGCAGTGAGGAGGTGCGCCGTCTTCTCCAGCTCCGGCCTCTTCCCATAACGACACCTGGCGGCCGTTCTCAGGGGCCCATCCTGCAGGCAGAGCCGGGCGCCAGGGCGCTCCAGGGGTCCCTCCCCTAGCAAACTGACCCCATGTGAGGGAGAGAAGGCAAGAGAAGAGGGAGAAGGCCTGTCAGTGAGCAGCCTAGCTCAGAGGTAGGCTCCCAGTCCCACCTCAAACAGTGGTAACTTGAATGACAGCCATGTAGGGTCTGGAGACAAGTGTCAGGGGCTATACCAAGAGAGGAAAAGGATGAAGAGAGAGGGTCTTCATCAGGGCCCTGCCTCAAAGACGGGGAGGCACAGGCCAGTGGGAGCTCAGTGGGGGCACTTGTACCTGCGCAGACTCTGGACGAGGTAGGCAAATGGGCCCATGGGGTAGGGGTCCCCGCTCTTACTAGCAGCCACTGCTTCTTCCCAGGTCTTGGTCCCCCTGGGAAGGATCCGCCACGCACTCAACACTCCATGCAACTGGTCCACGGTCAGACCTGAAAACCCAAGGTCGCTGAGGCCCTAAACCAGGCAGCATACCCACCCCCACCTAATCCCTAATCGCTCCCTGCACAGCTTGCTGAGACTCCAACAGAACCAAGGTCATCCAGCCCCTGAGCCCACTCCCAGCGCTGACCGCTGCGTGTGGCCTCAAGAGTGGCCAAGGCTTGGGGAAGGACGTCGGGGCCATGCTCCTGCTCCAGGGTGCCCAGGACGTGCTGAAGCAGCAGAGGGACGGTGGCTGGCAGTGTCCGGAGCCTCTCGGAAACCTGGGGGAGGACGCGAGGGGCCTCCGTCAGCACAGGGAAGGGGAGAGGCATCTTCGGTGTGGGGAGGAGATGGGGCAGCAGGGAAAAGCGTGGGAAGGGATGAAAAGGAAACACCGGTGGAAGGGAGGCAGGTTGGGGGTGTGGATGAAGAGTGGCAAAGGAGGAGGGTGGGAAGGGGTGAGGGATGCGGATGAAGAGGTTGAATGGAGAACGGGAAATGGGGTTAGGATACAGAAGATGAGGAGTGAGGGTTCACATCCTCAACCGACCTGCTCGTAGAGCGTGAAGAGCCTCAGGTGATCGGTGACCAAGCGCAAGTAGAGCGGCAGCGCTGACCCCCGCTTCACCAGCAGCAGCCGCATCTGACGAGACTCAGAGGACTCAGCACTGGACCAGAGAGCCGGCCCCCGGCCACCGCCCTCCACTCAGGCACCAAGCCCAGTGCAGGGCAGCTTCTCCTCTGAGAGCCCCACAGGGGAGAGACCCACCGTGTCACTCAGGACACAGCCATCTCTGCCCGGCACTGCTCTGCCCTGCTCGTCCCACTCTCCCCCTGCACCCACTGGTTTAGCCCACCCAGATAGATAACCACAGCCATTCACCACGGGAAAAGGACCAGGTAATATCATCAGCAATCACAGTCCTCTTCCCCTGCACAGACTTCCTGAGAAGATTGAGCAGCTGGTCTGTGTAGGGCAGCTGGTAGCTTCAGCACTCAGATCCTCACAGCTCCCAGATTCACCCCTCACATCTATCAGCGCCAGCCTAGACCCAACCTGGTTGTTAAACGGAGACTCCTCCAGCCGCTTCCCATACAGGGCCAGTTCTTCTCGCACAAGCCGGGCCCGGGCAGATGGCTCCAGAGGCCCCAGGGCCACCACGTGGGCACCCTGACTCTGCGCAAGGGTCTCCCCCAGGCCAGAATCACTGGACACGCTCAGCACTAGGTGCACCCTCTGTGAGATTTGGACAAAAAGGTAGCGATGAAGAAGGAAAGCGGGGAGAATATTGTTGGAGAAGCCCCTCTCCCTACATCATCCCACCTCGCCTCCTCACACTCACCCGGGGAAGGGTCTTTGGGATCCAGTCCGAGAGCAGCTGCCCATGCTGGTCCACCAACCTGTCAGCCCCGTCGACGATCAGCACCAGAGGCTGGCCAGTTCTCAGGGACTGAGCAGACTTGGGCAGTAGCCTCTGCTGCAGCTCCCACACCAGGCCCCTGTGTGCAGAGGGGGAGGGCCAGCGTCAGCGGGGGTGGTATCAGGGGCTATCAGCAGGCTGGTCTAGGTGGGGGAGAAACACACCGGTAGGTGCTGGGGAGGGCACTTGGCTCCTCCAGTTGGCTACGGAGATAGGCACAGAGGCGTCTGAGCAGGGTGAAGGCAAGACTGTGGTCAGGGCGGGCTCCTGAAAAGTGGAAGAAGACTAAAGGGGCCACCGTGGTCCCATCCGGAGCCTGCAGGGCTGACACAAGGGATGCCTGAGGGGGAAGAGGACAGAAAACATGGTCACATACGCCAGCTTCTGGTACCCCACCTCCTTAGCCCTCCTGAGCACACACAGCCCTCCCTCCCTCCTGTCCAGGCCTCTGGGACCCTGTACCAGGAAGGCGGTCTTGCCCTGTCCCGACTGCCCGGTCACCAGGCTCAGCCTTCCCTGGTGCTGCGTGAGCTGCCGCACTGTGTCCTGAAGAAGGCGTGGTCGGGCAGGACTCGACGGCTTCTTTAGCTGCTGAAAGGTGGCCTGGACCACGTCATCATCTGGGATGGGCACTGGCTGCTCCGGCTGGGCCCCAGGCTGAGGGCACATGGGGCAGTGACTGTCTATGTTTCCACACTCCTCAGGACCCCAGGCTAAAATTTACAGCACCCCCACCAAGTCACTTCCCACCCAGGACCACCCTATCCCTTTTCCACTCCCCTGGCCACCAGCACTCCTGCTGACCTGGAGGTAAAGCTTCTGGATCATATTCCACACATCCTGCAGAACCAGCTGCCCAAACTCCCCCAGCCCCCCGACGTAGGGCCAGCCAGCTGCCACGCCGCCCCACTCACAGCGGTATCTGTGGGCAGAGCGAGCATAAGCAGGGTCAGAGAAGGCCGGGCCCACCCCTCATCGCATCTCTCCAGGCAGGTGCTTCCTACCTCTCCCAGCTCACCTGCGACAGGTGATCCCTTCCTGTCTGCTCAGATAGCTCTTCAGGTCTGAGATCCGATGGGCAGCCTCTTCAGACTCAGAAATAAAGTCCGATTTCCAGGCATCTGGCACAGAGCTGACCACCAAAGACACCCCAAGAGTGGGGCTGGATTCTGACCAAAGCACCTCTCCACCGCCAGCCACCAGACCCAGCTGTGGTTCCCTGAAACTCCTCAAGAAACTGCTCCAATGGAGATCTCCCGCCTCCAGCTGCAAGGCAAGCTCTCTGACTCCTGTTTCTCCATCCTAGGCATCCCCTCTTGTACTCTGAACGTTAGGAAGAGAAGACACCCCCCCTGAGCCTATCTGGCCTTCTGTGAAGGTACCTGAGGAAGCTAGAATCCCGGAAGTAGAGGAGAGGCTGGGCAGAAGGCTGCAGGCGGAGGCCCCGATTCAGGAACTGCATCACCTCCATCTCCGTCACAGAGCGACCTGCAGGGTACTGCTGGGCCTGCAGGGAGAGGGCAGGGAGCAGGTGGGTTCAGTCCTGGTCACACTATCCCCTCCCGTGAGACCTGCCACGACCTGGGGCCCTTCACCTCAGTAACGTTCCCCTCTCTCTCCAGACACTAGCCAGTAAAAATAGAGCTAATAGCTAACGTTTATTGAATGCCTCTCACAGGTTGAACATTTTTTTGAGCCTTCTTGAAATAGATTTCTGATTCTCATAATAACCCTGCAATGTAGACATCACTGCTTCTCCTTAATATAGGAAGAAGCGGAGTCTAGATTAGTATAAACCATTTTCCATTAAGCCTCACAATGATGGAAGAGTGATCAGAACCCAGCTCTGTCAGAGGGCAAAGCTTAATCAGACCGACCGCCTACCTCTCGCGTCCTGTGGCCAACCCAGAGGTATTTCCCAAAGGAATTCCCTCATCCAGGACTTGGTCACTCACAGAACCTTCTGCCTGTGTTTCACTTCAAGTCTCAAGGATCTGCCTGTGCAGGGTCCCAGGGTTCTAGACACACCGTGACTTCTCCCACCCCTGCCCCAACCATGCCTGTCTTACCCAGCGGAAGTGAGGATGGTCAGGAAGGCTGTAGTTGGGGGGAACATAGCCATAGCGGGAACCCAGGATCCCCACAAATAGCTGCGAGTTCTCCACCTCCCCGAGGCACACTTCCAGCTGTCTGCAGGAAGGTTATGGGAGCACCGTGTCAGGGAGACTGGGCCCGGCTCACATCCCATAGCATCCAAAGAGCACCTCTGGCCCACGGCCCTCAGCCATCCTTGCAGCCCCAGCCCGGCCGCCACTCAAGCCCCTCATCTCCAACCCAGCCCCTCTTCTCAGTGGCCCCCACACCTATTCCGACGGGTCTCCTCCTCAGTGATGCCCCAGCGCAGGTCGATGGCATGAAGGCTGATGTGGTAGGGGGCCGCTCGGGCCTGCAGCGCTGGCAGCAGGGACCTCAGCAGCAGGTCCCGCTCCCCATGCATGTCCCGGAAAGTGGAGGAAATGAAAAGCTGGATGCTTCTCCATCTGCGGGTAAACCAGGGGTCAGCCCCACAGCCCATAGACAGGCCTGTGACCACTCCTCACCCTGCTGAGCCAGGTACAACAGATGGCAGCGGGTATCCAACTGGCCTCCAGGGAATAACAGGCTTGTAACGGCAAAAGCAGTGATTATTATGCATCTATTATCCTGCCCATGAAATGGGCCCAAGTTGCACTGTGAGGTAAGCACAATCATTCTCTCTGATTTGCTGATCAAGAAACTACAGCTTGAACTTCCCTGGTGGCCTAGTGGTTAAAAATCTGCCTGCCATTGCAGGGGACACAGGTTCAATCTCTGGTCCAGGATGATTCCACGTCATGGGGCAACTAAGCTTGCGTGCTGCAACTACTGAGCCCATGCTCTGGAGCCCGTAGGCCGCAGCTACAGAGCCCCCACACCACAACCACTAACGCATGTGTGCCTCGAGTCCGTGCCCCACAACAGGAGAAGCCACCACAATGAGAAGCCTGCATACAGCCACCAGAGAATAGCCCCACTAGAGGAAGCCCACACCCAGCAATGAGAAAACCCAGTGCGACCAAAAATAAGTAAAGAAACTACCGCTTAAGACATCAAGCAACTAGCCCAAACTTCAGCTACTATTTGGCAGAGCTAGGATGAGAAAGCCATGGCCCGTGCCCAGAAGCCCTCTGTCTGAGCCCTGGTGCCCACTGCCTGCCTCACCTTCTAGCCCCCTCTCCCTAGTACAGAAAGGGACATGCTCACCATCTGTGTTAGACAAACCCCTGCCTGGGAAGAAGAAATGTTCCTCAGCAAATAGAGCAAGCAGCATCTCAACAGCCAGAATTTCAGTCACTTGAGTTTCTCTAGGTTTCAACTAAAGCCCCTCCCAGGTCACAAAGGCATCAAAAACAGACTGACCCAAGCTGGGAAACAGGAGCCAAGGGGCTTGGCGTGTTCTCTTCCAGTGGCCGGAGAGACTGGACCCCTGTCTTCCCTGGGGGTGGTGGAATCTTGAATATTTTGTCCATTTGGCCTACATGTTCTAGAAGCCGGGAGGCCCCACGCTCTGCAATGAACCTGAAATAAAGAGTGACAAAATAAATGAGAACAAAATAGCAGAGTGAGAGGAAATCAGGAAGGTCTTCCAAGGGGGCAAGGGACAAAGACATGGTGAAATTAGGTCAACCAGTTCATTGGAGTTTCTTTGGAAGATTACCATAAAGAGTAAACATAGATTTAAAATAAGGAAGGAAGAAGAACCAGAGGAATGAGGGAATTGAGAAGAAACCCAGGCATAGCCCCTTCTGTGTGCATGGTTATCACAGGCTTTCTGTTGGACCAGGGGCAATTGGGCTGAATGAAGATGTAAAGATTAAGGTTGATCAGCTCTGGGCTTGATTAGCTCTGTACCAGCCATGAAAGCTCCCTGGGAAGGGAGGAGCATGAGGCTTCCTAACATCGGGCAATGGGTGGCATCCAAAGGAAACGGTAGAGGAGAAAACAAATAAATGGGAAGCCTAATAGTGGAGAAAAAAATGAAGAACAAAGATTTCTGTAGATAAGGCATAAATAAATAAAGTTAACATGGTATTTCCTCTGAGATGGAATGGAACAGAGGCCTCAGAGAATGAATAGAAATGGTGGGACCAACTCCTGAGTTGTACCCTTAAAAGCAAACAGTAAAATCTCCTATGTTCCCTTTTCTCCTTTCCCACTAGATTAATACAAAAATGACGGCTGGAGCTGTAGCAGCCATCTTGCACTATAGAGTAGAAGCAGAGTATTTGAAAACGGTAAAGCAACAGATAGAAGATGACCAGGTACCTGTAATATTACGTTGCTGCCATGCCCAGACAGCTGTAAAAGCAGAATAATCTTTTATCTTGCTTAAAAATGAAGTGGTTAGAGCAGAAGCCACAGATAATCTCTAAAAGATGTTCTAACAAAGCCCCCAACCTCTCCAATGTCCGTGCTATACTCACTTCAGTATCCCATCAGTACAGCCTGAGAGCGTCACGTCATTGGGATTCAAGTCAGTACATCTGGCAAAGAAAGAAGAAGTCACTAGCAGTCAGGAACAGTGCCAAGAACACAGAGTCACTGCCCCCAGCACCCTAGGATGGACCACCACCCCGACCTCTGCACCTTTAATAGGGTTCCATGCTAGACTAGAACTGGGGCGGACCGTCACAAAGGGGTACGGGGCCAGGCTGAAGACTTCAGAGAAGGTTCTAGCACTAGAAGTGCAACAGAGGTAAGAGGCAGAAATGGGGAGGGGCCTAGAGAGTGGGAGTATCCCAAGCTTTACAGGGATAGACAGGAAATACGGATCCCTATCTGCTGGGACTGAGCAAGGACCATGAGCGCCCTTACAGGTAACTTGCCCTTAGGAGAACACCAACAAAGAGGCACTTGGGATTCACATGCTGCCAGAAGAGCTGTTTGGCTGCATTTATCAGTTTCTCGTTTGTAGTTTGGCCAAAGACAATGACCCTGTCCACCTGTAAGATGAAAGGGGAGGGGCTGAGACCAGGGACGGGCCAAAGAGCTCAGGATATCAAGAGACAGGATCTCTGAGGGCAGAGGAACTAGGAGAACTCTGAGATGGGTGTAAATGGCCTTTCTGGAGCATACTTAGGGCGCAAAAAGTCATTTCACCCTGACTTGAAGAGCATCAAAGTGGATTAGGGGTTGCTAAGATATGAAAGCAACCTAAGTGTCCGTCAACAGTTGAATGGATAAAGAAGATGTGACACTCACACACACACACAATGGAATACTACTCAGCCATAAAAAAAGAAGGAAAAATTGCCATTTGCAGCAATATGGGTAGACCTGGAGGCCACTGTGCTAAATGAAATAAGTCAGACAAGACAAAGACAAACACTATATGGCATCACTTATGCGTGGCATCTGAAAAATACAACGAACCAGAGAATAAAACAAAAAAGAAGCAAACTCACACATACGGAGAACAAACAAGTGGTTACCAGTGGTGGGCAATATGGCGGTGGGAGGTGGGAGACAGAAATTACTGGGTGTAAGATAGGCTCAAGGATGTACTGTACAACGGGGGGACTATAGTCAATATTTTATAATAACTGTACTTGGAACAGAACCTTTAAAAATCACATTAAATTTTTAACAAAAATAAAAAATAAAGTGGAGTTTGGGGTAGGGGCGGTGTGTAGCTGGCACATTTAGGCTCACAAAAGCTGACTGTCAAACTTATAGGGACTTTGTGAGCCAGCTGTTAAATATGGCCACCATTCAATATTAAATTGCACAAGCTCACAGTCAAATAAATTACATTAAAAACAAAGGTAATAAATACTAAAACATCATCACTACCTAATTATTTTACCACATTTCACCATTAAATACTCTTGACCTTATTTACATCCATGTTATGTATATTATAGAATTACTATACAAAGGTGTGCTGCTGAGCAACTCTTTCTAACTCTGTGGTCAGTGAAGCATGTGGGTAGTTTGAAATCAGTCATGGAAGAAGTATTTACACCATGGAAATTAGCAAAAGCTATTAACTAAGATGATTTTTCCAGATTGTTATTTGAGGCAAATATCTACCAGCATTAAAAAAAAATATTTGCCAGCATACCACTGAGTAGGGGGTTGCAGTCAGCGGGGTACTGTGCATAGGTTACAAAGAAGCTTTGGAAGATGAGATACATCCGTGTGGAGGAAGGGAGAGTTTCTCAGGGAAGGAGTAGTACTCACAGCGACCCTTTGGGTAGCCAGAGACAGCAAGTGCTTCCCCAAAGTAGTCAGGGACTGTTCACAGTTTTCATCTGACTTCTGAAGGAAAGAAACTCATGTCATGCAGTTGCACAGGAGATGGTCAGTAAACAACAAAGACTGTAGTCTGCTAATCTTCAGAACTGAGTAGATCCAAGCCTTTCCTGAAGTTAGCTGTTCCCAGGCATCTGTCTAGTTATGCAATTTTGCAAGGTAGGGGTGAGTGTCTGACCTGGACTTGAGCTTGGAGTTCGGTGGCAGTTTTCAGGATGCCTTCCTCTGCCTTAATCACAGCAGTCTTCACAATGCCCCCTCCACACAGCAAAAGCTCCACCTGCTCCGTCTGTACCATCATCATCGCAATCAACAGCAGCACGTAGTTCAGAGGGGGCTGATTGGGCAAGCATCAGGGTGAAATAGGCTCCCCTATTCTAGAATCCACTTTGCCCACCCAAATCTGGAGACCAAATGTCTCCACTGGTTAGGGAAAAGTGGACAAAGTCCCCAACTGAAATAGTTTCAAAAACTTCTCTGGTGGTCCAGTGATGGACTCCATGCTCCCAATTCAGGGGGTCCAGATTCAATCCCTGGTCAGGGAAGTAGATCCCACACACCACAGCTAAAGATCCTGCATGCCACACCAAGGTCTGGCACAGCCACATAAGTAAAAAATAAATACTCCCCCCACAAAAGTAGCAGGGCTTCGCAGCTGACTCAGTGGTAAAGAATCCGCCTGCCGAGCAGGAGCGTCTTACCCCTTGTGGATTGCTCTTGGGAAGGATTCTGTCTGCACTGGCATCTGTCAGATAGACCAGGAGGGTGCGGCCTGGCAGTGGGGGCAGGCTGTGTTTGACGGAGAGGTTCACAGCTGTCTCCAGGGCCTGTCGATACCGAGCCAGCATCTCGCGGTCACATTTCCACTGTCTGCAGGCAGGAAAGAAACAAGACGGAGGGCTCAGGGGCTTCTCTGTTTGCCACTTGGACGCAGACGGGAAGATGAGAACTTGCCACTCAAGTATTAAGTTTCCACCCATCCACAGCCTGTCTCCAGTGTCAGTACAAAAAAATAGGGACAGAACTTCCCTCGGCCCCATTCTACAGGACTCTGCTAATCCATCCCATGGAGTAGACCCACTCTCAGACACTGCTTGCCATGCTTACCACATCAATTCATATTTACTTCATGAGGCAAGATTTACCTGCAACTTTTTTGTGGGGTGGGGGCTGTGCAGGGCAGCTTCGGATATACGAGCTGCCTAACCAGGGACAAAACCGGCCCCAGTAGTCAGAGTACCAGGAAATTTCCAACTGCTGCTTATTTTTAAATTGCAATTTAAAGAACGAACACTAACTTCTTACTCTGAAAAATGGCAATTAAAGGAAAAAGAAACATTCATCCCACCTTTCTAAGACAATCTCTATTTCAGAGTAACTAAATAGCTTTAGTTCACAGAGGGTGGTTCTTTTCAGAGCTCCAGCTAGTAAATATGGGAAATGATAGAAAATGTATCATATTATTTGGCATTTGTTTTTAAAAACATCTTCAAAAAAAGAAAAGAGAGGGATCAGGAAACGAAGGCTGGTAAAATCTTGATTTTTCACTGAATGGGAGTCCATTATGTTATTCTCATTACTTGTGTACATGTTTAATTTTTTTTCATCATTTTTTTAATCTAGAGAAGCCAGCAGTCTCTACCATTGCCTATCCAGTAGAAATAAATTACAATTAACGGAATGAAATTGAAATTATACATGTAATGTAAGGTTTTCCAGTAGCCATATTTTAAAAAGTAAAAAGAAACAGGAAAGATTAATACCACATTTAATTCAGTCTAATGTATATATGTATATATATATGTATTTTTCACTTTAACATGTTAATACAAAAATTAAAAATGAGATATTTTGCATCCTTTTTCACACTGCCCTCAAAATCTAGCATACCTCAGTTCCCACTAGTCACATTTCAAGTGCTCAAGAGCCACATGTGGCTGGTGGCTACCAAACTGACCAGCAAAGACACACTGTTAGGACTACACCCTCCCCTTAATTCTTGAATGGCCCTGCGTTCAGCCACTGATCCACCAACTCAGGCGAGTCCTGGCCACTGAGTCCTATTAGAAGGTTAGATGAGACCTGCATCTGTCTTGAATGAAAACGAATGAAGAAGTATCTAAAAGGACAAAATACTGGGAATTCATCAAGCTTGCAGAACCGGTTTTATACCTATCTTTGAGTCTGCTTGAGGATAACAGTCTTTATATGTATCAAAAGAGAAAGGAAAGTGAATGGGTCAGAAAATTCACAGAAGAGAGAAACAAAAAGAAAAAGAAACAGAGAAGACAGAGAAGAAAAAGAAAGAAGAGTATGAACCAGAGCATAGGTGGAGAGGCACTATCGTGTACAAAGGGAAATGCTACATAGGCTGACAGAGTCCACAGAAACCAATAAGGCAACCACAGATAATAGAGTGGAGGCCAAACACTGATTTTGTTTCACGATCTCTCTGCAGGACAAAGTTAAAGACTAGGTTTTCTATGCAAACAACGATTGGAAACAGTCACATTTCAGCGACTGGGATGACTGACAAGCATGTTTTCACAGAATAAAAGCTAGGTTTCCAGATGACTTCCAAGCCCTTTTAGGGTGCCTCTCACGCCCACCCTTTGTTCCCAGATAGCACACACTCACGCACACACCTGGCTTTGTGTATTTTCAGCTTCTTCCGCTTGAGCTGTTCATATATCACAGGGATCATCATTGCTGTCCGAAGTTCCCGACGGCTTGGTTGGCGAAACTGCCAGGAATAGGCATGCTTCTTGCCATATTTTGTGTTTTTAATTATTATCTGCTTTATCAGTTGTGTGTTGGAAGGAAATGGCAACTCTGGGTGGCAACAGGTAAGTATCTGAGTTAGGCAGCTTCTATTCCCTCCTCTTATCTTCCCATCAATGCTGTCTTGAGTCCTGACTCCTGAGGCTGGCCACTGTCTGACCTCTGCCCACCCCATACACTGTGAGTGGAAAGTAAGAGGCTGAAAATACCAGTGCTGCTATCTCATCTGTTCTCAGACGAGAGATAAACAGGAGTTGGAAGAAGAGATATATTACCTTTCTTTTCAAGTTGAGCCTCAAGGTCACTGATGGAATCATGAGCATTAAGGAATCTGAATGGAAACTGCCGACTGTGGATCACCGTCTTCTGCAAAGCAAGAGAGGGGTCATGAGCAGAGGACCAAGAGGGATGGGGAGCATCAGAGGCTTCAGGGGCCAGGAAGATGAGATAACCCCTCTATTAGACCTGTGGGAAGGTGGGAAAGGACAAAATAGATATTAGACAAAGGTAGAAAAGAATAGATGTCCTGAGAGACTATGAGGAAAGAAAAAAGGAGAGGAAGTAACAGAAGGTTCCCTGTTTCTTTTATATCAGACTCCCTCCTAAGTGAGTTAAATCACAGAAATGATCTCAGGAAATAAAAAGGAAAGTTCTCAAACAGCATAGTGGCTATGACCTTCCCCAGCCCCTCGGAGAAGCCTGGCTCCCCACCCCTCACACGTACAGCGTGCTGGAGTCTCTGGAGCACAAGCTCATGGTGACGGGCGCTGATTCCAACACGCAGCAGGTTGCACAGGTTCCGAAGCATGGCCATGAAGGGAAGCTTCCCACTGTCTGCCGCAGGTAGACATAGGGTGACAAAAGCAAACAAAGGATGAATGAGAGAGGTCAGAGGTCAGAGCAAGATGATCAGAGGCCAGGTAGAATATTCACGTTAGAGGAAATGAGGTACTAATAAGTGATCTATTGTCCACAAAATGTTTTAAAGGCCTGGAAAGATAAAAATTGGGTTGCCTGATCTTGGAGCAAAATCTGTACGTTTATGGAATTAGCTATTTCAACAAACAACTTAGGTCATCACTTTGTTGGCTCCAGTCCTGAGACTGGGCTCAACTGGCAAAATGCATTCTCTACAGTAATGATTTCCAAACTTTTTAGATGGCTAAAAGAGAAATTTCCAAGTGTAATCTTATAAATTATATACATGGAGTACTAGCAACCATGTAACATGGACTAAGTGATTACAGGGGTTCAATCTGTTTAGTAAATATTGGAAACACTCTTTAGATAAAGGTAGACATAAACAGGAGGTGTGATATTTTTCCTGGGTACCCCCCCAAAACACACTCAGACCACATTACAGCCCTGGCCTATGAGGCCCTAACCCACGTCCCAGTCACTAGCCCTACCATCAACAGCTTTCATTAGGAAAATGGTGGTACCTTTTTTAAGGTTATATAAGTCTCATTTGAATTGTAGCTAGAAAGCTTTCAGCCTTCTGGAAGTCCTGGGGTTCTCCAGTCATAAGTCTTCTTCTGAGTTAGATTGTGTAAAACAATTAAGTTGTATACACAGTGTAAATGATATGTGACAAGTCATGAACTATTGCATCCTTTGTCAACTCATAAGTTTTGCTCAAATGTTGCTATATATGAAAGATATACCAGATCAATTTGATAAGAAATTAAATTCAGTATCATATTCTTTGGTACACTAGAAAATAAAATGAATACTCATTCTATAGATGAAGTAGTTCACTGATTTCATTCTAAAAAATTTGTTAATGAGTTACTAATGAGCCTCTGAGGACCAAATAGGGATCTGTATATCTAATTATATTTTATCTTATATTGTATACTTTATTTTTTACACTTATCTTCATAGCTATATTTATATAATTATAAGTTATGTAGTTCCTAAAGTACACAATTTATTAGTACACGTATAAAATTTTTAAAAATACATGTACATATATTCTGGTGTATCCCAAAAATTATTTCTGCAATATATAATCCAGTGGGCTGGGGACCACTAGATTAGATTATGGGCATTTGTCTCAACCAACATAAACGGCACAGTTTTAATTTTCAGGGTCAGAGGGAGGAAGTGGAGATGATGCATACTAGAATCACCAAAACACGCTAGCTGCCATCCAGATTTCCTTATCCCACTCTACCCAAAGTTGTACCAAATGTTGGGGAAAAGGTTGTCAAGCATGTGTGTATGTGTGTGTGTGTCTTTTGTGTTTTAATTCTCATGTGATTCTGACATATACACCGTCAGTGACAATCACAAAGTGAGAGGGATGATAAGCGGCTGAGCTATTTGGTCTGCCCTGAGTACAGTCTATAAGTGACAGCTCACAGAGAAAGAAAAGCCAGCTTGGGTTTCTGAAACTCCAAAATATGAAGTCCATAAAACTCAAACAGCCAGGACTTTCTCGTGGTCCTTTCTGCTTGTCCAGTGGATGGATAAGAGTCCACCTTGCAATGCAGGGGACTCAGGTTCAGTCCCTGGTCAGGGAACTAAGATCTCACCTGCCGTGGAGCTACTGAGCCTGCATACAACTAGAGTCGGTGCAACACAGTGAAAGATTCCACAGGTACAAGGAAGATCCCACGCACCGTAACTAATACCTGGCACAGTCAACTAAAAAACAAACGAAAACAAAACAAACAAAGGCAAGAAACCCACAAGCAGTCAAAAAGTCTACAGTCAGATATTTTTCAACAGAAAGAAGCTGATTTTAAACTTTCAAAGATGAAGGAGGAAGTAAAAGAAAACATGGAATAAAAAGGGCCTTCTATAGTTAAAAACAAACTCGCCAGAAAACAGACTGAGAGTAACTTGGTCCTCCCCACTGAATTCCTTTTACTCATGTGGGCATATGACCTGGAACATCTGTGTCCTAAAAACAGGCTTTGGTGGAGATTTCAGTGTGCCATGCCCCAGTCCTACTTTGTCTGGAAGAGTGACACAGGTATCGACACAACTGATATCAGAGAGAAGGCAATGCTTTCGTCATGTATTGATAAAGGCTTGTATTATATCACCTAACATATCACCTAATCACGTCTGAAATTATGACCTACCCATGATGTCAGTACTATTCAAAGCAGAGGCCACTGGCCACTTTGGTGTGGTCAATGGCAGACCTGTTAAATCCAATCATTTCCAGTGATGGAACTACCAAGTAAGAATAACTGCACCACGCCATGGAAACTTCTCTTTCAGGGGCCAAAATGTAGAGGCGTGAGTGAGGAAGACAGGAAGGGAGTGTGATAGTCAAGGTCACTCTACCAATGAGTTCCTCCCAGACGGTGGCCTTGTTTCCCCGTGAGCTCAGCGCCCGCTCCCAGGTCTCTGGTCGAGCAAGCTTCATCCGCTTCCCGGCTCTGCTAGAATCCCAGGGCCCTGGGAGGTGGCTTCGAGAAAAGGCCTGTAGGTTGGAGGGGTATCTGAAACAGACAAGGAAAAACATCATTTCAAAGGCATCTGAAAATAACTCGGAAAGGAGCAGTGAGTCAGTCAAAGCCAGTAAGTCCCGGTTAAGGCCAGGTCTGCTCAAAGTATAAGGACGGGGGCTCTGGGTGTCGAAGGTTCAGGGGACTATCCAGATGGAGTGTGCATCTTCTCACCTGCAGCCCAGCAGGGCCTGGACGAGCTGTGCAGGCTCATGGATGTGCAGTCTCTGCACCAACTTCTTCAGGGTGAACCTTTGCTCACTCTTTTTCTCTGACGCAGAACCGTAGGTTGTCTCAAACTGTGGAAATATTCCCAAGTCCCACAGGGGTCATTCAATCCATGACATGGTCATTTTCTTCAGAAAACAAGA
Organism: Redunca redunca; assembly: GCA_006410935.1. Classification (NCBI taxonomy): domain Eukaryota; kingdom Metazoa; phylum Chordata; class Mammalia; order Artiodactyla; family Bovidae; genus Redunca; species Redunca redunca. Next base: position 45,801 of record SJYQ01018848.1, read on the forward strand.
CCATCCTACACCTAGATTTGACAAAGAATAGGACTAAAGAGTAAAACTCTTGAGCAGCTGGAGCTTCTGAGTAGGTGTGTGGGGTCACTGTTTCATCTATACAAGTTGGACTATCAACGGTTAACAATGGATGCGTGGCTTGTGAAAAGCAAGATGGGGATGGACTAAACAGAGGACAGCCAGTTCTTAGAGGGAGAGAGAGGGAAAGCAGCTCTTATGTAAATCATTAATGGGCCTCCCTAGTGGTCCAGTGGTTAAGACTCCATGCTTCCACTGCAGGAGACATGGGTTCAATCCCTGGTTGGGGAACAAATGTCTGAGACTTGGAGCATGCAACTGGAGCGCAATGTAAGCTGTGAGGAGTTTAAAAATGAAAGAAGCTGGCTTTCAGAATCTTCTGTCTTAGAATAGCTAAGTTTGGGATATATTAATAGGATGAAAAGACCAGTGGACCAACTGAGGATTTGTTTTCTTGTAATACTAATATATTTCCCTAATAATCTTATTTTAATGATGATGATATCATCGTTCAAATCCATGTACTGTTAGAAATCCTTTAAATACAGTAACTGATTTAGTTAGTCCTCACAAAAAACCCAATGAAGTAGGTCCTGCTATTATTCGATTCATTTTATATGTGAGGAAAATGAGGCAAGAGAAGGTAAGTCATTTGACCAAGGTTGCACAGCCAGCAAGTAAGGAGTGGGGATGGGGTGGGATTCAAAACTAGGTGGTCTGGATCCAGATTCTATGCTCTTAACCACTAAGCGTGTGTATGTGCGCATGCTAAGTCACTTCAGTCGTGTCCGACCCTTTGTGACCCTATGGCAAAAATAGCCCACCAGGCTCCTCTGTCCATGGGATTCTCCAGGCAAAACTACTGGAGTGGGTTGCCGTGCCCGCCTCCAAGGGATCTTCCCAGCCCCACGATTGAACCTGCATCTCTTATGTCTCCTAGGTTGGCAGGCGGTTTTTTACTACTAGCGCCGCCTGGGAAGCCCTAACCACTAAGACTAGTGCCTAATTTGTTATTAAAGTTAAAAAGAAAATAAACAATTTTTATTTGGCTTATTTTTTTAAATTTGTGGAAGGTGGAGATTTCATAATGTTTTTAACTCACTTAGCCAGCTGGACATGACATCTGTCAGTAAAGAATGACACCAAGGAGAGCAAAATGGAAACAAAAGGAGCCTTTCCCAGTGTTCTCAAAGCCCGCAAATCACAGCTGAGAATTCCAAGGACACTGGCATGTGCCTACTACACACACCTCTAATATTTCTAGACCAAATGGAATTCCATTTCTAAGTATTAATTGAGAAAAGATTGTACATGTACATTTAGAACCCCAGAAAAAGGCACTCACCATCCTCTGTTCACCTCGAATAGGCCAAATGAACCTTGGCAAATAGGTCTGTGTCTCAGAAAATGTATGTTCCTTCTGTAAGGACAGAAGAAACCGTTTCAAAAAGGGAGGTGATGGTTGTCCCTAGAGAGACCCATTCCAATAGCCCATCTCTATCACAAAGGAAATGGCTGGGAAAGAGGAGGGCCCTGCTCTCTGCTGCCTGAGCTCTACTCAGCTCCTCTGCATTTCTCTGACTCCCTCTGTTCCTGGTGGTAGAAACATGTCAGTTGTTTAGAGGAGGTTGGGGTGGCGGCAGGGAAATCAGTGTGTTCCCTCACCTCGTCCCCCCACCAACTTTCTGGGGAAAAAGGGGCCAGGCTGTAAATGACCAGGGTTGAGGCAGGGACTGACTGGAGGGCGGGGTGGCCGTCGGGGGCGCCGCTTGGCCCGGTGCTTCCGGGGGTTGTACTTAGCCAGCTGGTACTCATCAAACTGGGCAAATTTGTCCCTCATCGCAGCACGCAGGCAGGCAGGCAGGGGTGCAAGACAGTCTTCCTGTTCTCTACACAGGAGCTGTCAAAGAGATGAAAACCCATCAAGACCACTTCAAGGGGTTCAGTGACAGCACAGGATACAAAGTCCTCACCCCCAGCTCGACAACAACAATTTCAGTGGTCCTGGACCCGTCAGCGGACTTCTCAGAGTCTCCTCTTCACTGTAAACACGAGGTCCAGAGTAACACCAATTTTTCTCAAACTCCACCCAGCCCTTCTCAATCACGCCCTCCCTGTTGGGCAACCCAGCCTGGTACTGCAAGAAACTGTCCTGTCTGGGCGCCGGGCTTGAGACAGCAGGTCAAAGAGTCTGAGAGTTTTCTCCAGGGATGCAGTGAGCAAAGGAAAGGGAATCAAGTGAGAATCCAAGCTCAGGAAACTGAATGCCATACCTGGTAGAACCTGGCTACCTGGATCCAATCAGAAGGCAACTGGACGATGGCACAGAAGTACCGTCGCAGGTAGGGGCGGCAGAGTGGCAGGAAGGCAGCAATGGCCAAGACTTTGTTGGCCACATCCCGGACATTCAGCTGCTGCCTGGCGTACAGAGATGCCTAGGGAACAGGGTAGGTAGCGCTGGCCTCTCAGCCACCTCCTCATAGCATCGTGCCATAAACTAACTTCCTTATCTAACCTGCCTGCATAAAACCTTTCCTGAGCCCTCCATATTGTCTATAAAGTCCAAGCTTCTTGGCTTGGCATTCTATATGCTCCATAATCTAGCCCTTATTCACCAGTCTTCTCCTAAGTCTCCATACCCCCACTTAAGGGCCTTTAACCCTTTCCCTCTTTGGAGGGCTTCTCTGGTGGTCGAGATGGTAAAGAAACTGCCTGCAATGCAGGAGACCCAGGTTCGATCCCTGGGTTGGGAAGATCCCCTGGAGAAGAGAATGGCAACCTACTCCAGTATTCTTGCCTGGAGAATTCCATGGACAGAGGAGCCTGGCAGGCTACAGTCCCTGGGGTCCCAAAGACTGGACATGACTCAGTGACTAACACTTTCACTTTCCCTCTTTGGAAGACCTCTCTCACTTTTCAGACTGCTGATGTATCCTGCCATCTCCCAAAGTCTAATAGGAAATATTTTCCCCCTCTTCTCTGCTTCTGAGACATTTGCTATCTACTACTCCATTTTCATTTACATAATATCTGGGATTGCTTTTGTTTCCCTAACAATACCACACATGCCCTAAGAGCCAGATCCAAGTATCATTATATCTTTTGGTATAGCCCTCAAGGCATTGTGTATTTAGCCTGTGTACTTATTAAAAAGCAGATATATTACTTTGCCAACAAAGGTCTGTCTAGCCAAGGCTAAGGTTTTTCCAGTGGTCATGTATGGATGTGAGAGTTGGACTGTGTAGAAAGCTGAGCACCGAAGAATTGATGCTTTTGAACTGGGGTGTTGGAGAAGACTCGTGAGAGTCCCTTGGACTGCAAGGAGATCCAACCAGTCCATTCTGAAGGGGATCAGTCCTGGGTGTTCTTTGGAAGGACTGATGCTAAAGCTGAAACTCCAGTACTTTGGCCACCTCATGCAAAGAGTTGACTCATTGGAAAAGACCCTGATGCTGGGGGGGATTGGGGGCAGGAGGAGAAGGGGACGACAGAGGATGAGATGGCTGGATGGCATCACCAACTCAATGGACATGGGTTTGAGTGAACTCTGGGAGTTAGTGATAGACAGGGAGGCCTGGCATGCTGCAATTCATGGGGTTGCAAAGAGTCAGACATGACTGAGCAACTGAACTGAACTTACTAAATAAACAAACCCTAGTATACTCTTTCTCAATCCTCTCTTCCCCTCCTCCTCAGAGAACCCTAGGGACTAGGCCTCAGGCTCACCCAGAGATCCTACTGTCTTCCTAAGTAAAGCTCCTCCTGCCCCTAATACAAAGCTGCCCACAATCCCCCTCATACACCATAACCAAATTCCCTTCCTCCTAGCTTCCCACTCCCATCCCTTCCTTCACGTCACAATACCTTGAGGACAAATTCAGGCTCAAAGCGGGCAACTTCGCTACAGACTTTGAGGAGGAAAGCCTGGGTAGAGTACGCTGCATCATTTGTGTTTACATTTGCCACCAGCGAAGAACACAGAAAGCTCATGAGAACCATCTGGGAATCGAGAAACAGAGGGAAGAAAGGGAGGAAAGGGGTCAGAAGGACCAACTTAAGCATCCCCTCAGGCCAACTTACAAAGTCAAAGACAGAGAGAAAGAACCCAGATTCAGGAAGATGTTTGTCTGGCTAAGAGGTTGAAAAGAGGATTAGCAAGAGAAAACACTGGAGCTCCTGCCCCTTCCTCCCATGGAGGGGATCTGGATCAGCCTTTGGTGACCATTCTTCTCATCTTCCTCATGCCCTCCCCCCCACCACCAACCTCTCCCAGCCCCGGAACTCTTACCTTCACTTCCTGAAGGACTTGTTCAGTAGCTTCAGGATGAGATTCAGAGTCCCCAGGGGTGAGCTTCAGGGCCAGCTCCTCCACCTCCTCCTCCTCTCCCAAGCTTAGGCTATAAAAAGGCATTTGAGCCTCTGCCCATTCCTTCTCTTCTGGCTTTTTCTCTCCTGAAGATGACCATTGACCCTGGGAATAGTGGCAGTTATTAATCCCAACATACACCGGTAGTCCCTCAAACAGACAGAGAGCTGAAAGCAACATCCAGGGCTAGGAAGAGTCCACATCTACCTTACAGCATCTGAACTCCTCTCCCTGGATCTGTCCTGTCTGATGGAGTGAGACACGCTGGCACACACACATACACACCCTTTCCCAAATCAACATTCTGAGTATTTGCTCAGATGATTCATGATCTGCTTTCATCTTCTTATTGATGTCATAGCCTAGAAGCCTGGGGCCCCTCACAACACATCTTCTAATTGATATTAAGGTGTTATGGAGTTAGAAGAAAAAAAGACCAAGTCCCAGATTAATCCCCCAGCAACCGTGATCTTACTCTCTGAGCCTCAGCTTCCTCATCCTCTGCCACCTACCTGATGGGGCTCTTAAAAGACTAAATGGGATGTGTCTATGACTCTTTGCAAATTGCAAAGCCCTAAATAAATGTAAGGTGGCAGTAGCTGTAATCCTGACAATGACCCTATGAGGTGGACTTTCACTGACTTCATCTTAAAGGTGAGGAAATTAAAGCTTCAAAGGGTTAAGAGTCTTGCCCAAGGTTGAGTGGCTTGTAATAATAGGCAGAGAGAGGAGGAGGCTCAGATTCACCTTTCCCTCAGTCCAAATCTCAAGTTTCCACCGAAGGAATGTGTATCTGTCTATCGATCCTGACCTGTATACCAAGGGTGTTTATACAGATGTTGTAAGTGGACGTGTGTCTGCACATGCACACACAGTGAAGTGACCCAGGCTATTACAGCTGTGTCTCTGCCTTGTAAGATCTCAAAAGCGCCTGACTGACTCTGCTACTGCAATATAATGCCAGCTCTCCTCCCACGCAGAGGCTTTTGTTCACAATCTCTGAACTATATGCAATAAGAGTCTTGATGCTGATGAAGACAGCCTTTGGGTAAAGGGCACCTCAGGAAGAGACTGTGAGGACAGAGGGTACACAGATGCAGAACAGAGGGACACTGTGGCACTGAACGCCAGTGACTGGAGCATCTAACACATGTGGCTGCAGTGAAGACAACTGCCTGGAGCCATTACCAGAACTGCTTCCTGAACTCTCTCTGGGGCAGAGATGGTTTTCGAGACCCTGGAGCAGGTCAGAAGGCCTCGTCCCTCAGAGAGGCACTGCGCCCTCGAGGCTGGAGGCTCAGAGAGCAGGTGGGTGCTGCTGTTCAGGCTGCACAGATCAGCTTGAGCCAAGTGAGACATCTGGAGATTCTGGAGCAAGGGGCTGATAGACACAGTGCTCTTTAAAATGGTGAGTGTGGCCAGGCACCGATTCTCCAAGGAGAGGATGTCTGAGTGGGCAGGCACATGCCCAGGTGGTTTCTCCAAGGTCTTCAGGTCAGGAAGGGTGGCCAGGCACCGGTTCTCCAAGGAGAGGATGTCTGAGTGAGCAGACACATGCCTGGGTGGTTTCCCCAAGGTCTTCAGGTCAGGAAGGGTGGCCAGGCACCGGTTCTCCAAGGAGAGGATGTCTGAGTGAGCAGACACATGCCCAAGTGGTTTCTCCGACATCTTCGGGTCAAGAAATGTGGCCAGGCACTGGTTCTTCAAGGAAAGGATGTCCATGTGGGTAGACACACACCCATGGAATTTCTCCATGACTGGGGCCCAACCTGTATATAGCTAGAAGGAGAGAAAGACAGAAGATGAGCAGCTGGCTGTAGGGGGAATGCATGTGTACTGGGACTAAATCTTCCCCATAGCCCTCCTGGTAATGCCAGTGACCTGAAGGTAGAGAACAACCATTATTTGTTTTTCTAGGACTGGGTTCATTCCAAGGATGTATTCAGGGAGTATTCAATCCAGAGTATACAGGGAGTATTCTAAGGAGGAGGAATGGGGAAAAGATAAGGCAGAAGTTTAAGAGTAAGGAAGTCTTAAAAAAAAAAAAGAAAGAAAGAAAAAGCAAGGGCTTGAGAGGAAAGGAACACGTCTTCACATGAAGGGGTAAGGAAAATCTAGAGCTATCGGTATGATCCCAACTTAGCATCTGGACTGGATTCTTGGTGAAAGAAAAACAAACATCTTGGTCAGGTATCAATACTCACCACCTCTATTGCTTTTTTTCTCCAAAACTCCAGATGTGTTTTTAATGAGCTGCTGCTGCTGCTAAGTCACTTTAGTCGTGTCCGACACTGTGCGACCCCATGGACGGCAGCCCATCAGGCTCCTCCGTCCCTGGGATTCTCCAGGCAAGAACACTGGAGTGGGTTGCCATTTCCTTCTCCAATGCATGAAAGTGAAAAGTGAAAGTGAAGTTGCTCAGTCGTGTCTGACTCTTCGCAACCCCATGGACTGCAGCCCACCAGGTTCCTCAGTCTATGGAATTTTCCAGGCAAGAGTACTGGAGTGGGGTGCCATTGCCTTCTCCATTTTAATGAGCAGCCATGTTTAAAGACCAGACTATATGATGATCTTTTACTTTTATCTAGTTTCACTTTTTCTATTTCATATTCAGTGCTTCATTTCATTTAGTTTATGTTTTCCAATTTCTCTGTCTCTTCATTTTTTTATTTTTTTTAATGTTCTTGCTCAAGCTTTTTATCAAGCACAGTAGAAAAGCCTTTGTATACATATATATATTATGTATAATATATATTTTAGAGAACATGAATTTTTGCCTAGCTAAAAAAATTATGACATTTTGATTCTACTTGTTTGACTTGGTATGAATAGAATGTTAGGATTCTAATTTTTTTTTTTTTAATAGATACAAACAAGAAAAGGTTTACTGTATAGCACAGGGAACTATAGTTAATACCTTGTAATAATCTATAATGGAAAATAATCTGAAAAATAATATTTGTATAACTAATCACCTTGCTGAGCACCTGAAACATTGTAAGTCAATTATACTTCAATAAAATATATAAAGAAAAAATAAAGCAATTTTAAGCAGAAAAAAAAAACCACATCAACTCCTTGCCTCTTACTCACTCTTTAACCAACTACACAGGACTCTATCCCCACTAGTTCTCCAAGGCTATCCTCTTAGGTAACTAATAAAATTCTGGTTACTACAAGAATAGACATGTCTTGGCCCTTATTTACTTTATCTCTCAAGTATCCTATGACACTGTGATCACTCTCTCACTAAAACTCTCCCTTTGGCTTCCATGGTGCCATCCAGGTTTTCCTCTTAAAACCCTGACTACACCTCTTGGGGGTTCTTCCTCTGCCATTCCTTGAATATGATATTCCTCAGAATTCTTTTCTAACCCTTCTATATACTACTTTTTCAAGATGGTCTCACCTACTCTGTTGCTCCAAATAACTGCTACATTGGCAACTCACATATTTATTCCATGACCCAGGTCTCATCTGAGCTTCATACTCATTTATCCATTCCCTTGTTGGACATCACCACTTGGATGACCCAAAGGTACCCAATACGCCATAGATCCCAAAGGCATCATTTTTCTACATCTTCCCCAAATCCACTTCCCCTCTTTGCCCCCTCTACTAACAGGGGTTTGAATAAAATAGGCTTGAGTTTGAATCCCGATGAGACCTTGTACTTGTTCCTTAAACTCTGTGCCACAGTTTCCTCATCAACAAAACTGAAATAAATGCCTAACTCATATAGTTGCACAGGAATAAGTAAGAAAAAAATATATGAAGCACTTAGAGTAGTGCTTGGAGCTTAAATGCAAGTTGTTATTTATTATTATTATTATTATTATCATCCAATAAACTACCAAATCCTATTGATTCTACTCCTTCAGTATCTCCCAAATCTAATTCTGTTTTGCCTGTCACCATCTTTGCTGAAATGCTCCAGTACACATGGCACACAGTACATAGCTCTACCTAAAGGAGCTCCCAGTACATACCCCAGAGAAGGCAATGGCAACCCACTCCAGTACTCTTGCCTGGAGAATCCCAGGGACGGGGGAGCCTGATAGGCTGCAGTCCATGGGGTCCCAAAGAATCGGACATGACTGCAACTTCACTTTCACTTTTCACTTTCATGCATTGGAGAAGGAAATGGCAACCTACTCCACTGTTCTTGCCTGGAGAATCCCAGGGACAGGGGAGCCTGGTGGGCTGCTGTCTATGGGGTTGCAGAGTCGGACACAACTGAAGTGACTTAACAGCAGCAGCAGCAATACGTACCGCAGCCACCATTTACGGCATCACTTTACTTCATCAAGATAAAAATGTATCTTGTTAGGTTATCTGCCTACTTGTTCACCATTTCTCCTTAATAAGATAAAACTCCCTGAGGGTCAGGGCTCCTTTGTCTGGTTCACCTCTGTATGCCCAGCATCACACACATAACCTGGCTTCTAATCTCCCAGTCTCATTTTTTCCTGCTACTCCCATCTAACTTTACGCTTGAACCATAAAAATTCTTTTCAGCTTATGAATTGCCGAAGTATCTCCTAACTCGATCTTTGCACAGGCAGAGGCCTCTAACACTCATCCTTCTACTGAGACCACCCCTCTTCCCCAGCCTCTTCTTTACTAGGCCAAATTCTACTTCCTTCTCACTCTAAAGGCCTCAGTTTAATAGTCGGAGCCTTGGGTGAAACCCAGCCCCCAGCCTGGTACAGGTGGTCCTTCTATGTTCCCACACTGTACTTCCTCAAGCAGAGAATACATCTTTGTATTGTAATTGTCTGTTCATTTGTCTTTCATCCCCCCAGACTATAAATTCCTGAGGACAAAGACCCTTCAGCCTTGTTCACCATTGGTGGAACAGTGCCTAGTCCATGGGATTCAGAAGTTTTTGAAAATCTGGTGAAAGCTATGGAGCTTTTTCACATGAGTATATACTAGTTTGCATTCAGTTTTCAGGAAGTCCACCCATGTATCTCCTAGAATCTCCAATAACTGCCAATTAAGAACTACCATCAGACAGAATGCTTGAATTAATATCATTAGGAATGTATATACTCTCTTATTTGGACAAATGCTTATCTCCTATCTACATTTAAGTATTTTAGGAAAAAGTATGTTGTTAGGATTAAGTCAGTCACTTAATCCTTAATATGTAAGAGTTTATGTACTGAAATACAGAATACTTCCAAGAAGACTTGAATGGACTGACAATCCAGAACCAGAAAGGACAATGGATATCTCACGGGACATCAGCGTGGGCAAATGGAATGAAGAATGGTGGCCTGGATGTCCCTGGTGGCTCAGTGGTAAGGTATCTGCCTGCCAACACAGGAAACACAGGTTCAGTCCCCGGTCAGGGAAGATCCCACATGCCATGGAGCAGCTAAGCCTGTGCACCACAACAGTTGAGCCTGCGCTCTAGAGTCCAGGAGCCGCAATGACTGAGACCACAGGCCACAAATACTGAAGGCCGCAAGCCCTGGAGCCTGTGCTTCGCAACAAGAGAAACTGCCGCAATGAGAAGCCCCCACTCACCACAAATAGAGAAAAGCCCTCACAAAGTAATGAAGACCCAGCACAGCCAAAATTTAATTAATTTTTAAAAAAGAACGATGGCCTGACTTGCAGCAACAGGGATGTAACTAAAGATCATCATACTAAGTGAAATAAGTCAGAAAGAGAAAGACAAACACCATATCATATCACCAATACATGGAATCTAAGATATGGCACAAATGAACCCGTCTACAAAACAGGAACTGATGCATAGACATAAAGAACAGATTTGTGGTTGCCAAGGGGAAGGAAGGGAGGCAGAGGGATGGACTGAGATTGGTACATACAAGCTACTGGCGTTGGTAGAAACAAACTATTACATTTAAAATGAATAAACAAGGTCCTAATATATAGAACGGAGAACTGTATTCAATATCCTGTGAAAAACCATAGTAGAAAAGAATATTTTAAAAATGTATATATGTATATAACTGAGTCACTTTGCTGTAAAGCAGAGATTGGCACAACACTGTAAATCAACTATACTTCAATTAAAAAAAAATCTAACAACAACAACAAAAAGAATGACAGCCTGTATGCTTTGTACATTTCCCTCATGTCTTTGTGCTATATAAGCCCCCAGCAAAAGGAGTGGGGACTCTCAGAATTGACTCAAGATTTTAAAAAGAAGTCCCATAATAAAGTTACATGTTTTTCTCACCCTGGTGTTCATAAAGGAGATTCAACTGACCTACAAATGAAAACTAAAAATCCCCATTTCGAATTCCATTCTCCAGGGACAACCACTGCTAAGTTTTATATGAAGTTTCAGAAACTTTCTATGCATATACAAGTACATGTAGGGGCTATACTTCTTCTCCCATATCCACCACCCCCTCCTTTCTTTTGCTTTACACAAAGAGGATCCTTCTTTGATGGTTTGATGTCAGCACCTTCTATCATTGTGAACCAGAATTCATCAAGTCATTGGACTGTAATCCGGGGGCTTCCCAGGTGGCTCAGCCGTAAGGAATTCACCTGACAATGCTGGAGACAAAGGTTTGATCCAAGGGTCAGGAAGATCCCCTTGAAAAGGAAATGGCAACCCAATCCAGTATTCTTACCTAGGAAATCCCATGGACAGAGGAGCCTGGCAGGCTATAGTGCATGGGGTCACAAAGAGCGATTCAGTTCAGTTCAGTCATTCAGTCATGTCTGACTCTTTGTGACCCTGTGGACTGCAGCACGCCAGGCCTCCCTGTCCATCACCAACTCCTGGAGTTTACCCAAACTCATGTCCATTGAGTCAGTGATGCCATCCAACCATCTTATCCTCTGTCGTCCCCTTCTCCTCTCGACTTCAATCTTTCCCAGCATCAGGGTCTTTTAAAATGACTCAGTTCTTTGCATCACGTGGCCAAAGTATTGGAGTTTCAGCTTCAACATCAGTCCTTCCAAAGAACACTCAAGACTGATCTCCTTTAGGATGGACTGGTTGGATCTCCTTGCTGTCCAAGGGACTCTCAAGAGTCTTCTCCAACACCACAGTTCAAAAGCATCAATTCTTTGGCCCTCAGCTTTCTTTATAGTCCAACTCTCACATCCATACATGACTAATGGAAAAACCATAGCCTTGACCAGACAGAACTTTGTTGGCAAAGTAATGTCTCTGCCTTTTAATATGCTGTCCCTGGTGGCTCAGAGGTTAAAGCGTCTGCCTCTACTGCAGGAGACCCAGGTTCGATCCCTGGGTCGGGAAGATCCCCTGGAGAAGGAAATGGCAATCCACTCCAGTATTCTTGCCTGGAGAATCCCATGGACGGAGAAGCCTAGTAGGTTACAGTCCACGGGGTCGCAAAGAGTCGGACACGACTGAGCGACTTCACCTCACCTAGGTTGGGCATAACTTTCCTTCCAAGAAGTAAGCGTCTTTTAATTTCTTGGCTACAGTCACCATCAGCAGTGATTTTGGAGCCCAGAAAAATAAAGTCTGACACTGTTTACACTGTTTCCCTATCTATTTCCCATGAAGTGATGGGACCAGATGCCATAATCTTAGTTTTCTGAATGTTGAGCTTTAAGCCAACTTTTTCACTCCCCTCTTTCACTTTCATCAAGAGGCTCTTTAGTTCTTCACTTTCTGCCATAAGGGTGGTGTCATCTGCATAGCTGAGGTTATTGATATCTCTCCCAGTAGTCTTGATTCCAGCTTGTGCTTCCTCCAGCCCAGCATTTCTCATGATGTACTCTGCATAGAAGTTAAATAAGCAGGGTGACAATATACAGCCTTGACATATTCCTTTTCCTATTTGGAACCAGTCTGTTGTTCCATGTCCAGTTNGTGTTGGAAAAGACTCTTGAGAGTCCCTTGGACTGCAAGGAGATCCAACCAGTCCATTCTGAAGGAGATCAACCCTGGGATTTCTTTGAAAGGAACGATGCTAAAGCTGAAGCTCCAGTACTTTGGCCACCTCATGCGAAGAGTTGACTCATTGGAAAAGACTCTGATGCTGGGAGGGATTGGGGGCAGGAGGAGAAGGGGACGACCCAGGATGAGATGGCTGGATGGCATCACGGACTCGATGGACGTGAGTCTGAGTGAACTCCGGGAGTTGGTGATGGACAGGGAGGCCTGGCGTGCTGCGATTCATGGGGTCTCAAAGAGTCGGACATGACTGAGCGACTGAACTGAACTGAAGGGTAGGCTTCCCTAGTAGCTTGTCGGTAAAGAGTCTGCCTGCAATGCGGGTGACCTAGGTTTGATCCCTGGGTCAGGAAGATCTGCTGGAGAAGGAAATGGCAACCCACTCCAGAATTCTTGCCTGGAGAATTCCATGACAGAGGAGTCTGATGGGCTACAATCCATGGGGTCACAAAGAGTCAGACAAAACTGAGTGACTAACTTCACTTTTCCTAAGGGTGGGGAGTGGGCGTCCCAGGTTGCTCCGTAGTAAAGAGTCCGCCTGCCAAGCAGGAGAGAGGGGTTCAATCCCCAGGTGGAGAATATCCCTCGGAGGAGAAAGTAGCCACCCACTAAAGTATTCTTTCCTAGGAAATTCTGTGGACAGAGGAGGCTGGTGGGCTACAGTTTATGGTCTTGAAAGAGTCAGACACAGCTGAGCATGCATACATGCCTGGGAGGACACCTGCATTCTCAGGTGGCAACTGAGCTTCATCTCAGAATCGAGGACACCAGATCCCACCTAACTTCCTTAGTTGCCTCTCTTACCACCTATCCCATTAGTCCCAACACTTTTTTTATAAGAAATATTTTTATATTCCGTTTGATCCTGAGCTATAAATTATAAATAGTGTAACTTTAGCTAGATACACAGTCCAAAAGTTCATAAAATGTCTAAAGAGATATAAAAGAACAGTAGAGAGAAGGTAATTTATTATAAAATACTATGTGTTTATATACATAAGTAGTTGGACACGATAAGAAGACACAATGAGATACTTAGATGTAGACATGTCTCTATAAAATCACCTTGAATTGAACAGTTACAGATGCAGCATGATACAGGGATGTTTGACGGTGATTCAGATATCACAAACAGAATTGCTGATGTAGCATGATTTTCCAAAATAATTTTTCGCAAATTTTTGAATAAAACAAGGTATAGTCATCTCACGATGTTCATAGTAGTGGCATTCCTATAAATTTTAGTGTATATTAAACTATGCATAAAATGCCTTATGTTTATATTTAAAATAACGTTAGAGCCTAATTGTGTGTGTGTATGCTCAGTCGCTCAGTTGTGTCTGACTCTTTTGGATCCCGTTGACTATAGCCTGCCAGGCTCCTCTGTACGTGGGACTTCCCAGGCAAGAATACTGGGGTGGGTTGCATTTCCTTCTCCAGGGGATCTTCCCCACCCAGGGATAGAAGCTACCTGTTCTGCATTGTGGGTGGATTCTTTATGGCTAGCCACCAGGGAAGCTTCTATGCAGTCTAACGACTGCCTGCTTCAAAGAATTGCACTGGACAAGTGGTTTATGAACAAGCATGTATTTGAGAGCACTTGGTATCAATCAGGAATTGAACCTAGGCCACAGCAGCAAAAGCGCTGAGTCCTAACCACTGGACTGCCAGGGAATTTCGCCAGATTCTTTTCCGTTATAGATTGCTACATGATATTGATAACCTTTAACTATTTCCACTTTTAGAGTCCAAGTAAGAGTTTCATCAGTAAGTTTCATCCATGGAGGTGAATCTACACTGGAGATGTGGTATGATAAAGAAAGCAGGCTCAAAAGTCCTTCTACTTGTGTTTAAATAATGCTCAGCATTTATAAGCTCTATGAGCTTGGGTGCATAAATTCATGCCTCTGAGTTTCAGTTTCCCTATCTGTAAAATGAGGGTAATAATAGCATCAACTTTTTATGGGTTTTATTGGCATTTAAATGAGATAATGCATGTAAAGCACTTAACACACTGCCTGGCACATAGCAAACACTTAAACTAGTTCTTTCTCTGTTATGAGAGTTGACCTTCATCAGTAAGTTGTTTGAAAAGTATGTAATGCATTGGGGCTCAGATTACCTGTCTGTTGATGAGTCAAACTGATATATAACTAGAAGACCTCTAGCCCCCTAAGTGCCTTACCCTCAGCTGGAGTCCAGATGAATCCATATCCCTATCGCAGGAGCAATGTTAGTCTGCATTAGCTGGGCATAAACCTGTAACCCTCTGTATGGCACTCATGGTCTCAAGGGTGCTGCAGCACGCTGGCCCCTTTTTTTGGCATCATCTAGCTCACTAATCTAAAAGGATGTAGCCTGAAAACTTAATTTACAAACTATCAGCTAAATTCTTTTCAAGATGTGCATAGAGGTCCTTAGGACTATCCCAAGTTCTGTGGCTTGTGACTATAATAACCCTATGATGTTCATATATAGGTGTTATCCCCATTTTACGGATTAAGATACTGGCATTCAAAGTGATTAAGGGATCTACTTATGATAACCAAAACAGCAATTGATTTGGAGCTTGCCCTCAAGTTACTACTTCTAATACAGTTCATTCTCAAGCTGTACCTTTTTCACTGTTCTGATTAGAAATACAAATGATTGTATTTTGAATCATCTATAAACATCTATCAGAGGAAATAAAGACTATAAAAGACAATGATCTCACCACTAATGACGTACGCATGTATTCATGCTTGTATATATGCATATGTATATATATGTATGTGATATATGTATTTTTTTTGTAGTTGTATTAGCAGGAGTTGTGATAAATTCGCACTTTTCCAGCTATGATCCTTTGATCCCAAGAGTTAGCTCAGATTTGGAATGTAGTCTGTGGCCCTAAAAGAGTAATTATGACTGTCCTGCATATAAACCTAACCTGTGATGCTTGTCCCAGCCAGTCTCTGGGTCCCCATATTATAGGTATGTCACTTGGACATTGCGCTCATTGAAAATGTTCCTCTTCATTATCCAGACTGTGCCACCTGCCTTGGCTTCTTACACTGTGTAAAGGAAGGTTTGAATTACACTCTCTCCAAAAGCTCTTCACTCCATGTTCTACTGACCAATCTTTCTATGTAGTTTTTCCCTCTTTGGAGTTGGACATTGTTGCTTCTGTATCCTGGTCTGTCAGTCTAGATAAATAATGGCACTAAGTTTTGCAGTAGGATATTTTTTTGGATGCACTGAAGGGCTTTTGGGATCTTAGTTCCCCAACCAGGGATTGAACCCTGACCTGCAGCAGTGAAAGGGCCAAGTCCTAACCACTGAACTGTCAGGGAGTTTCCTGAAGTAGGATTTTTATGTGATATTTACTCTTTTGTATATATTTTTCCTTTGTTTTTTAAACTTCTCTGCTATCAGATTTCCAAATGTCCAGGACAGTATATTTGACAGGGAAAATACTGGGAGAAGGAATCAGTAAAGCTTCTGTTTCAGTAGTACAGAATTCCATGATGAGTCGAGTGAAAATAAGAGGAGAACAAGCTCATCATTTCTAAGAAAAATGATAGCACCAACAAAGCATGATGAGTCCGAACTGATGATAGTGGTAAATCCAAGTGGAGGTGAGGGCTGCTAAAAAACAGAAAAATTTAACCAGAACCCAAGTGAGTCATTAAGGCCTAGGATAGAGGGAAGTGAGCTTTCTGAAGAGCACCATGAAGCAAGGTAAGAGAGGAACATGGACAACCCAGAATTAGGTGGGTGTGTGTGTTAGTCGCTCAGTCCAACTGTTTGTGGCCCCATGGACTGTAGCCTACCAGGCTCCTCTGTCCATGAATTAGGCATAGGAGACTCTTATAGTCTAACAGACTTATTGGTACTGAAACTGCACACTTCCTAGTCCTATCCAGTTTCTCAATCAACCTGGAAAAGATGAGAGCAAGTATGCAAATTCCACCCTCATCCAGAAAGGAGTTTGAAGGAAGACTGTGGAGGCAGCTAGTAGGGGAGGATATACAACACTTTGCTTCATTATCTGATTTACCAAAATAAGAATCCTGCACCTCTAGGAATTCACCAAACTGTTGCCTAATTCCTGGATTGCCATGATTGCCCACTCTATAGGAATGATTTCTGTCCTAATTCCTGATTCTCACTCCACTTCCCTTCTAGAGGCAAAATATTGCCCTGAATCTCAGTGCACTTGCCCAAGGCCCCAACTTGTTACCTGGCTTAATCCAGAGCCCTCTCACTGAAGAGTGGACCATTGGCCAGGGTCCCAGTTCACATCAGGAACCTCTTCCTCTCTTCTCATTCCAACCACAGTTTCAAAACTAAGGCTAGCGGACTTCCCTGGTGGTGTAGTAGATAAGAATCTGCCTGCCAAAGCAGAGGGCACATGTTCAATCCCTGGTGCAGGAAGATTCCACATGTTGCGGAGCAACTAATCCCTGCATCACAACTACTGAGTCTAAGTGCTGCAAATACTGAGGCCTGTGCACCTAGAGCCTGTGCTCCGCAGTAAGAGAAGTTGCTGCAATGAGAAGCCTGCACACTGCAACTAGAGAAAGGCTTCACAAGGCAATGAAGACCCAACGCAGCCAAAAATAAAATTAATTAATTAAAAATTTTAAAAGCCTAATGATAGAGCCTTCTGCAACCATCTCCCCCCACCTACATACTTTTGGACTATCAGCTCCACCTCGGATGGCACCATACCCTCCTGGACACCATGATTTGACTTTCTGCAGCCTCTTTGGATTGGAGAAATAAGAATAGGAGAGTGCACCGTCTCTGGAGACAGGGAAAGAGAAATTTTTAGTTTTCAAAAGCCAGTCTCCAAAGCCAGTTTTCAAGCCAGCCAGTTCCTGCAGAAAGATGAAAGAGAATGAGGATGGCCTTAGGTTGTTTAATTTGGTGAGAAATAGGTCACAGTGACATGAGGGAGAATGGTTTTGGTAGTACAGTGGAGACAAAAACCAAATTACAAGGGATATGGAATGTTTTTTTTTTAAATGGAATACGCAGACAAGAATGATTCAGTCATGGTGAAACCTTTATTTCAGTCTGTCTTTGCATACAAATCACCAAGAACTTGATCACAGAAGTTCACCCTAAAGACTCAATCCTTGTAGTTTCTCAGCGCTTCCAATTTCCTTCTTCCCTGTCCTCTTTAATCTTTCTTCTCTGTTCTGTTATATATTCTACTTATCCCTCCTCATTTTCAACTATGTTCCTAAACAGAGATACAGAAAAAACCCTTAGCAAAATAATGAAGTCTCAAAACAAACAAAAACACATCAGGATGAAGAAAGAAGCAAGGGAGGCTCCCTCGTCTTGACCTTAGCAGAGTGAGAATCTTAATAAGCTGTGGTAAGAGAAAATTGACCTGTACAAAGAACTGGCCCTCCTTCGCCCTAAGCTGCTCAGAGGTCAGAAGTGGAAACACCAGACAGGAAAGATGTAGGGGAGCTGTGGAGGAAGGGATCACACAATTGTTAACTGAAAGCCCCTGTCTTCAGGAAGCTTTCAGGGAAGAGAGTAGGCTGGAATAGCAGCAGAATTCCCTAAAGAACCCCTGGAATACTGACTTCCCCTTTGCTGTGGAGACACAGGTCACCATACATCCCACTTGCCTCTTTCTTCTGACTGGAATGCCTCCCTCCTCAGACTGGTGAGTTTCTAGGGAACCTTCAAGATCCAGTCTATACCCATCAAATGAAGGGTCTATACCCAGTCTATACCCATCTTCTTCCCTCAAAGAAGGCTTCCCTGGACAGAGTTCCCTCTCTGTCCTCTGGGTTTTCATACCTTCAACTGTGAGGCTTGTGGGTGTGAGGCTCTTGTGAGAACTATGAGGCAGTACCCATACCTCCAAGTCCACTGTAAAACTTGTATTTCCTTACAAGTCTGTGTTCTGGTCAAAATCCCTGACCTTGGGGTCCTTAGTGGCTCACAGTGTACCTGGCACACAGTACATAATTTCTAACTGTGAGGGAGACAGGAGAAAAGATAGAAGAGAAGAGGAAAGGGGATGGAAAAGCAGGGTGGAGGAAGAGAGAGAGGAAACATCTGACTCAGCTTTCCCTGGCCAGAAGAAAGGGAAATGGATTCAAAAAACTCTGGAAGAAAGGAACAGAAAAAGAAACCACTTTTCTGGGTCTTCTCTGCCTCTCTCCTCTCTGCTGCTTCCTCTCACAACTTAGGACCACACACTACAACTGTACCATTTTCCCTCCTAATCCCTCGAGTCATCTCAAAGGGGAGGAAAGAAGCCAGTTAGCCCCTGACCTCTCCCACCCCATGCCCTCAAATCCTCCATCCCTTTCCACATGGACACCTCCCTCTTTCTCCTCATCTTCCCCACCTGCAGCCTTCCTGCCTGGTTGCCCTGGCATCTCAGGCCCCTGTGCTATGCCGGGTCCAGAAGGGAAATTCGTCCTCAGATTGAAATCCAAGCAGTGTGTGGCTGAGGAAACACTAGACTGGGTCTACCAGCTACCTGAGAAAGAACATCATCAACAGGGTTTGGGTGTCCCAGGAATTGGAGAGTAAAAAGAAGCAGCAGTTACAGTCCTCCCAACATATTCCTCAACTCTTTTGACAGCTGACCTTTCCTCATTTTTCTCCTTCATCCATTGGTCAGAATCATAATTTTCCTGGCGGTTCTCTCATGGCCCCTACACCTTTGCTACCGATGCTTCATGACTGTCTTCCTAGTTAGATGTACTTTCCCCACCAAGAATCGAGCCAGGGTCCCTAAACCTTGTAGAGTTGCCCCTAGATCTCTTCCCCTTACCTAGATATTCAACTGCCTCTCCTTCCCCCATACTCTCCCTAGGAATCCCAGAACCACCTTTTCCTCCACGCAGATCATATATACAAAAGCGATTTATGAGTTGTAAAGCACTGAGCTAGAATGAAATGCTGTGATGAACAAAGCCTTCTCTTTCTCCCTGCACTCATCATCTCTATCCTCTCTTATCCCTTCCTCCCTCCATCCACCACTGCTTCCCTCTCACCCAGCAGGTTTAGTCTGATGCCGTGTGGGAACCAAAGCCACGTGCTGCACAGCAGGCAGGGTCAGGATGCAGGCAGGCATCTCAGCCCGAGGCCTCGGCAGAGTTCCCAGGCACAGCCATCGGCCCAGGCCAGGACAATAGGCATGGATAAGGTGGGAGGGGGCGTAAGTACGGTGGCTGTAGCCCCCCAGCACCAGCAACTCCCCCTGCAGCACGGCACCTGCAGCCCCGACATGGGGGGAGGGCAGGGGGGTCAGGTGAGTCCAGCTACCAGTACTTGGATCATAGGCCTCGAAGCTCAGCAGATCCCCAGTCTGACCTAGCCCACCTGCTACATACAGCTGCCCACCCAGAGCAGCCATGACGTGGCCAGCCCGAGGCACCCCCATAGGGCTCAGAAGTGTTGCCGGCTTCTCAAGTTTGGGGTCGTAGTGCAGCAACGAGGCCTGGTACTGGCCAGTCTCACTGCAGCCACCGCTCACGTACAGCTGGCCCTCCAAAACAGCAGCTGCGTGGGCAAAGCGTGGTGCAGGAAGAGGAGGTGCTGGCCTGTGGAGAACAGAGCACGTGGTCAGGCATCAGTCATCTTCAGCTCTCCTCTGCCAAGACCCCTGATGCCTGAAACACCCGCTTCCCTGCTCACCTCCAGACATTGAGCTCAGGATTATAAGTCTCCACAGACCTGAGGGCAATACCACTGTCTCGTCCACCCAGGGCATAAAGCAGTCCATCCAGCGCCACCAGGGGGAACAGGCTCCGAGGCTGGCACAAAGGTGCCATCTCTTCCCAGTCCTCTTGACTGGGGTCCCACCTGGAGACAGTGGGACAAGAGATGGGAAGAGTGACCCGGGGAGTCTGCTGTTGGCTGGCCCACAGACTCGCTCAGCTGCCCACCTTGGGACCTGCCACTCCCTGGAGCCCATCCATACCTGAGAGTCGAAGCCAGGGTGTTAGAGTGGCTGTAGAAATCCTGTCCCCCACACACGTAGAGCACACTTCCTGCTAGGCTCGCAGCCCCGTGCCGGAAGCGCCCGGGGGCAGGCAGGGCAGGCAGCCGCCCCCACTCCACAGTTCGAACCAGTCCTATGCCGCAGCGAAAGGCCCGGGCCCACCACACTCCTCGGGATGGCTGTCTGGCGGCCATGTCCGATCTGAGCCCGTCCCCGCCAATCACCACCAGTGCCTGGTCAGGCTCCCTCCGTCTCTCTTGTCCTGGAACCTCAGCCTCCACCATCAGCTGATGCAGCAAGTCGGGGCTCAAGGGTGGAGGCAGCCCGGCCGCCCTTACCCTCCGCAGCTCCCTGGTGGACATACGGCCAAAGCGGACGCATCGAAGCAGGGCCTTGGCCTCTGACTCCTCGGTGTCAGGGTTGGCAGCTAGCCAACGCCGTGCAGCCACAAAGGCCTCGAACTCCTCCTGCAAGTGTAGCTCATCACTGTCCAGGAGCTCAGCCAGGCAGGCTGCCGGCAAAGCAGGGAAAGTGGAGCACAAAGCCACAGCCGGCAGGTGGGTGAGGAGGTAGTGACGGGCTTTGCTCCAGAGCCTCTCCAACCCTGGGGCTTCTGCCATGGGGATCAGGGCCAGGCAACGGGCAGGGCTGAGGCCTCGTGCCAAGG
Organism: Redunca redunca; assembly: GCA_006410935.1. Lineage (NCBI taxonomy): Eukaryota > Metazoa > Chordata > Mammalia > Artiodactyla > Bovidae > Redunca > Redunca redunca. Next base: position 66,742 of record SJYQ01018848.1, read on the forward strand.
CTTTCTGGCACAGAGCCAGGCAGGAGGAGCTCTGGTACTGCAGAGCAGCCTGGGCAGCTCTCAGCAGTCCTGGCCACTTTGCCCGCACAACCCCAGAGTAGGCAAAAGAGACGAGGAGTCGCAGGTCCTGGGCAGAGATGGTGTGCAGAGACACCTCTGTGCCCTGGGATTCCCTCATCCCGCTCAGGAGCATGGCCCCAAAGAACTCACTGCCACAGGCGAGGGCTGCTCGGTGCACTGCAAGAGGGAGGAGCAGAGGGGAATCCAGAGTGTGGCAAACCGCTAGGCACTCTCTCGATTTCACAACCCCCACTTTGGGCCAACCACCCAAGACCACAAGCTAAACTGATATGCGCACCAGAACACCACTAGGTGCTTGTTAAAATTAAATTTTCACAGACCCACCCCCCAGAGATTTTGACCCAGTAGCTCCAGAGGGAGATCCTACGAATTTGTGTTTTAACATTTTCAAGCACCCTGAATGATTCTCACGTTAGTGACCTGAAGACACTTTGAAAACCATTGTGCACATGTGCTCTGTCATGTCCAACTCTTTGCAATCCCATGGACTGTTGTCTGCCAGGCTCCTCTGTCTATGAGATTTTTCATGCAAGAAATCTGGAGCGGGTTGCCATTTCCTCCTCCAGGGGATCTTCCCCACCCAGGGTTCAATCGTGCGTTTCCTCATCTCCTGCATTAGCAGGCAGATTCTTTACCACTGAGCCACCTGGGAAGCCCCTTGAAAAACATTGCTTTAGTATTTTTGATGCAGGCCAATTAGAAAAAGGGTCTTGACTGATTACGTGGAGAAGAGGCTATAAAGAACATTTGCTAAAAGGGGGTAAAAAATAAACTGCAAAGACCAATGTGCAACTTATACAGGTCTTTCCATACTGTGCACAGAATAAAGTCCTTTCCTCTACAATTAGAAGAGCCACTGACATCAGACATCCTGTTAGTCAGATTTTACTTAGAAAATGGTACCACGCTCAGGAATGGCTATGATTCAACCTCATCTAACTGTCATCTTCTCTCACCCAAGATTTAGTGCTTAATACTTCCCACATGTTACAGTTTTTCTCTGCATATCCACCTCCGTGACAGAGTTATGGAATCTTGACACTGTAAACTGGAGACCTTCAAAACCATCTAGTTCAATCGCTCATTTTAAGATAAGGAAACTGAGTCCTAGTGAAAGGCAGTGATTTATTTTTTATCTCCATGTAGTAGCTGTCTGGGCAGAGTGCCGGGCACTGTGACTGTTGCCAGGCTGCACTGAGCAGACTTGTATATCAGTTCCCTGCTTATGTGCATGGCCCTCATGACACTGAAAATGTCCTATTAAAAATTAAAATTAAATAAATTATTTAAAATGTTGTTAGGGGACTTTCTTAGTGGTCCAGTGGTTAAGAATCCATCTTCTAGTGCAGGGGATGTGAGTTTGATCCCTGGTCAGGGAACTAACATCCCATGTACCACAGGGCAGCTAAGCCCATGTTCTTTCGAGCCTGCACACCACAACTAGAAAGCCCTTGTGTAGCAGCAAAGACCTAACACAGCCAAATAAATATGTTTTTAAATGTTGTTAAATAACTAGAACTCATATGCTTGAAGGCAAAAGGAGAGGGGACAGCAGAAGATGAGATGGTTAGATAGCATCACGGACTCAACGGACATGAATCTGAACTCCAGGAGTTAAGGAAGGACAGGGGAGCCTTGCATGCAGCAGTCCATGGGGTGGCAAAGAGTCAGACACAACTTAGCGAACAACAACAACATATGCTTCCTGATGTAACTCCATTTGAGGCAGTTGGCATCAAGTATGAAGTATTCTGACCAAGATATTTAACTTTAACCTTTAGATTAAATTCAAGTTTATAGGAAATTGAAAGGCTAAAAGAACAAGTTAATAAAAAAAAACACAGAAGGAAAATGGATACAAATCTAGAAACTGGAGCTTTCTATGGGAAAACTAATCTTGTTTCTTCAATAAGTCAAATCATTAAAAAAAAAGGGAGGAAAAAGAAAGGGAAAGAGGACTGGACAAGAGTAAAGGAAGCTTCAGAGACATCTGAGTTCAGTGTAAACCTTGACTGGCTCCTGGATTGAGCAGAACAGCTCTAAGAGACACTATTTTGGACAAGTGAGAAAATTTCAGTGTGGAAGAGGTGATATTGAGAAAAGGGCTTCCCTGGTGGCTCAGAAAGTAAAGAGTCTGCCTGCAATGCAGGAGACCTGGGTTCAATCCCTGGGTCAGGAAAGATCTCCTGGAGAAGGGAATGGCAACCCACTCCAGTATTCTTGTCTGGAGAATTCCATGGACAGTGGAGCCTGGTGGGCAACAGTCCATGTGGTTGCATATGCATAGAGTTGGACACGACCGAGTGACTAACACATTCATTTTGTTAGATAGTGTGATTATATGAGAAAATGTCCTCTTTTAGAGAGACACATACCCAAGTATTTATGAATTTAAACTTCACCAAAAAGTAAATAGATGAAACAAATATGGTGGTTTAGTTGCTAAGTTGTGTCCGACTCTTGCAACTCCGTGGACTATAGCCCGCCAGACTCCTCTGTCCATGGGATTCTCCAGACAAGAATACTGGAATGGGTTGCCATTTCCTTTTCCAGAAACAAATATAGTAAAATGTTAATTGTTAAGTCTGGGTGATGAGTGTTTTAGTGTTCATCTTAATACTCTCTTTTCTTTGCTATGTGTTTGAAATGCTTCATTACAGAAAAGCAGGAAAATGCTGCTAGAAGTCCTCTGAGGCAGGTCACACAGACCCAAGCTCCCAGTGAGGTTTATGAACCTCAGGCTACTTTGACCAGCTGCAGCATGTTCACCTCTCTCAAAGGGCAAGTGATGTCAGCATGGCTCTCCATTGTCTTTTTAAGCAGTAGGTAGTAGCTCAGTGCTTCCCAAGCAGTAAACATTAGTGACAGCTTTCACATATATACTGCCCTGAGAAAATCTGCATTCCTCAAACCAAGTAAACCATCTCCTCTTCCATACCATCAATCAGCCTATAGCTCAGCCAACTGTCAAAGGAGTCACAACCACTTGTATTTTGTGCCCCTTCTTACTCATCATTATTCTCCAGAATTTTAAGTGACATATTCCCACCATTAAGTTGGAATGTTTCTTAAGGAAGTGAAAGCATCAATATAAGTATGTTTAAATTCCAAATCCTAGTGAAAACTTTATAACTATGAAATTTTAAATCCCCCTTCCATCTAGTGCTATCAGAAATTATAACAAATACTTCAAAATCTGTTATGGACTAAACATTTGGGCCCCTCCCAAATTTATATGTTGAAGCCTTAATCCCCAACATAATGGTATCTGAAGGTGGAGCCTTTGGGAGATGATTAAGTATGAGGGGTGGAACTCATGAATGGGATTAGTGCTCTTATAAGAGGAGACATGAGATCATCAGTCTCTCTGTGTCTCTCTCTGCCATGTGAAGATTTAGTGAGAACATGGCCATCTACAAGCTGGAAAGGAGGCCCTAAGCAGAACCTGACCATTCTGGCACCCTGATCCAGTCTCCAGAACCAAGAGAAATAAACTTCCGTTGTTAAAACACCCAGTCTATGGTATTTTTGTTATAGCAACTCAAGTTGACTAAGATAGGATGCTTTTCCTTTGGGGAATCCCAGAAGCACTTTGGGTCTTAGTCATTTTCTAATGAGTAGTAGCTATGTGACTTTGGACATGTCTTAAAGTCTGATTTCCTTATCAGTAAGGTGTAAGCACTGAACTAGATAATACCTAAACTAATCCCTTTTAAACTTTTATATGTCTACACTCTGGCTCCATTTACCAGGTGCTATGCGCCTTTGGTTTGGCTGCATAAGAAGCAACGTATGGACTAGTGAGAGCAGACTGGGCTAATGGATATGGGCTTCTGTCCTGATTTTCACCAGTCAGCATCTCTGAATTTAATATTCTTTATCTGCAGCTAGAAATACCTGAGATTAAAAGAGATGGCATGTGTAAAAAAAAAAAATCTGGTACCCAGTACCTCACTAAATGTTAATAGAATCTGAATAATTCTCAACTGATGCAATCCTCTTTAGCTTTCCTTGGGGCTTCCCTTGTAAAGAATCTGCCTGGAATGTGGGAGACCTGGGTTCGATCCCTGGGTTGGGAAGATCCCCTGGAGAAGGGAAAGGTTACCCACTCCAGTATTCTCACCTGGAGAATTCCACAAACACGACTGAGCGACTTTCACTTTAGCTTTCCTAGTGATGAGCAGAGTTAACTTCAAAATGCCACAACCTGGTAGCCTTAGATTCTGGGAAAACAGTACCAGACCTTGCTCATGAGCTGTAGGGTCCTTGTCTGCCATGGTGTCAAGCTCACTTAGGCAGAAAGACTCACTATAAATTTTTGCACCATGTTCCTCCAGCTTTTCCTATGTCTTAAATAGAAGATGCCAAGAAGGGCCTTATGGTTAATCTCTGTTTGAGTCAATCACCTTCCGCTTATTCTGCTGGCATGGACTATATCTTAGCGTCTGCCAGCTGAATGGAAGTTTCTTGTTTCTGGGCACAGGAAAAGCCACAGCATAAATCTATCAGTGCGCCTAGGAAAACAACTCAACTGCGCATGCCCCATTCTCAGTGGGTCAGGAGAGGCACCAAGGCCACGCCCTGGGAAATTCTGATTTCAGCAGGGATCAAAAGCACTATGCTAGGGATCGAATCAGCTACTGCTTGCACACACCATTCCAGGTGGCATATGCACCTGCCTCAATGCAATGCCGCCACCC
>SJYQ01018848.1:71713-89469 GCA_006410935.1 Redunca redunca
GCGTCCCACTTATCCTCTCACTTGGGCCTGCTCTACTTCTGACGGAATGGCAGAGGGAATGCAACCCTGTCCCTGTCAGTGGTGGCGCCCAGCTAATTATAGCCATTGCTGGCAGGCGAGGGGCTGGTCTCCGGGTGCCCAGACTCCAACACCCGATCCCCTGGGCCCGACCTGAGATTACCTCCTCCCCTCTTCCACTTGGAGGTCACGTCCTGGTGCTGAGCAAAGCAAACTCGGAAGCCAAGGAGGATGAGGGGATGTGGCAGAGTGAGCCAGCCCAGTGTCCACTGGGCTGGGCTGGAGAAGCGGGTGAAGAAAGTCTGGACTGATACGGGGGAAAGTTGGGAGAGAGTGAAAGGTGAGTTTAGGGGTCAGTCCTGGCCTTTGTTGATTTTTCTGTGCGTGCTAAAGCTGAGACCCTGGGGTGAACAGTACTGGGGTGAATCTCAGATATAACCCATCTGGTCCAAGAAGGGCAGAGGGGTGGGGGGGGGTGAAGGGGTATGGGTCAGGGCTACCAACTGTGACCTACCCTTAGTGAGGGGTTTCCTTGTCCTGAGGAGGAGTCAGTGGTGAGAAAGCCAAACCCAACCCTGGGGCTGCTCTCTACCAGATGATTCAACAGAGAGGCAACCTCTGGTTGTTCTGGCCTGCGAAATGGGTGATAGTGACTAGCCTCCACGTGGGTCCTCTTATGGCCTCCCCTTCACAAGACAAGGTGGCCAACACCTTGAGCCCCTACCAGGAAGAGGAGGAAGTGCTACCCAGCAGAGACAAACCCCAGGTCAGCCTCTTCCCTCCCCTGCCAACAAGGACAAGGACACTGGACCCTGAGTTCTCTGCCAGCCCCATGGTCCTGGGACAGCTTCACCACAGCCACATGTTTCAGGAAGCTCTGCTCGGCTCTGCCATGGTGAGACTCATAGTTCACAGTGAACCCACAAAAGTTGGATGAAATCCGCTTTTCTGGGCGATCCATCCTCCATTAAACTCCTTGGGACAGACCTCACTCCATAGCACCTCCAGGTCTTGTTGCTGACATGCTGGCTGGGGAGGGGTCTTGGCATCTCATTCAAGGGACATTATTTTTTCCACCTCTACTCAGGAGCCCCATGTGTAACCATGCTCCTAAGAAGATCATCTGGAGAATTCGGGACTGACAAGTCCAGACCTGGCAAGTCCCAGTTTGTGTTAGCTGGACCATGGAAGTCATGGTAACAGATTGGTGCTCAGGATTCTCAAAGGTTGGGGATGAAAGCAAGAAAAGAGGATTTTGCTCCAGAGGAGAGTCTCAAGGGTGCCTCTGAGGGTGAGAGGGCTGAGGATGACCTTGACTCCTCCCTCCCTTCCCTGCTTCCCCAGATCTGTTGCATGCTGGACGTCCAGGGCCTTATCCTCCACCTGCTGCTGCCTTGGCTCACTGCTCAAGCACAGGTGTGGGCTCATCACTCTGTGGGACAGTAGGAAGGGCTTTAGGACTCAGCCTGAGTGAATTAAAGGAGACCCATTCCTATCCCACTCCAGGGCTCAGATGGCTCGTTATAATACTGCTCTCAGCTTTAGCCACTAATATCACTAGCCTGGGTATCTCAGTCACCTCCACCAGTGGTAAGTCTCTTGTGACTCCATGATCTCTCAGGGCCCCCAGTCCTGTCGAGAGTTGCTGAGACTGACTGACTCTTCTCTCCTCTCTAGTGGCACCTACTTCCCTGACTTGCACAGCTCACGTTCTGAGTTTAGTGGTTCCATGGAATCATCTTTGTTTTCTCCAATGCAGTAGCCATGGCTGTGCATGTGGTAGGCTACATGAAGACCCTTTTGGACCTGTTCTGGATAAAGCCCATCTCCTTCCTTGGTGCGCCCTTTTCTCAAGTCCACTGACCATCCAGGTTATACTTTTGTGGCTCCAGCCTGGGCAAGTCAATTTTTTTTTAATTGAGAATAATTGCTTTACAATGTTGTGTCGATTTCTGCCATACAATGATGCGAATCAGTATATATATACCCCCTCTCTTTGTAGCCTCCCTCCCACCCACTCCTTATCCCATCCCTCTAGGTCATCACAGTGCCCTGGGCAATTAATTTTAAGAATTAGATGGAGGCATGAAATCAGCCAAAAAAGTCTCTGTGACCCCTAGCCTCTGTGTTCTGCCCTTCCACGAGCATGGAGCACAGCTACTAAACATGGATCCCGTAAGTGAGTTTTGGCTGGTGGGCCTGGTGACTGTGACTATCCTTCTGGGTGTGGCACTGGCAGGCATGGAGTGGGAGTCCAAGGCAGGTGAAGGGGAATTGAGTTGGGGGGTGAAAAGACTAAGGGGATAGCAGTGAGAGCTAGACAGATCAGGAACAGATTGGATGTCTGGAGATGTGTGTGTGTGTGTGTGTGTGTGTGTGTGTGTGGTTGACAGAACTGATTTCCAGGGACACAAGCCTGAAACTAGCAGTTCTGCAAGGAGAGACTCCCCATGCCAGTTCTTGAAGGGGAAAATAAAGAGGACTCCTTCTAAGGATCTGTTGGGATGAACCCTAGACATGATTACCAGGTGAGAGATGCCCTGTTTCGTGCTCCCAGATAGTTACAATCTTCAGATTCATCTCTAGCATGGGAAGGGATGCTTTGCAGTTTGAGGCAAGAAGGAAAAGGACAACCATTCAGCCACAATCCTTCATGGAAAGAAGCTGGTGGGAAAGGGAACAAGAGGATTGGAGAGAACAGTGAAGATGAGACACAGAGAGGGAGGAGGAAGAGTTACTCCTTCTCTTCCATCACCTCTCTTTCTCTTTCCCTGGGGGAATGGGGCGTGGGGGATGTCACCCATCGAGTTCCAGGTGCAGGTTATCTTCTTCCTCATCTTCCTCTCCTTTATCAACTACCTCCTGGGGACACTTCTCCCCACAAACCCCAGCCACAAGTGTTGCGAGCGAAATGACACAAAGACAAGACACACATGAAAGACAGACAAAGACACAACTCCGGCCGGAGGAAAAAGACTGCGCAAAACTAATTGCGGTTTATTTTTATATGCCCCCCTTTGGCAGAACTCCAGACAGTATGAATAAGTCTTTTTAGTACAGTGCAGATGCATACATGTTATCGTACAGCAAGAGGAGTGAAACCCCTGTCTGCTACAAAGTTTGTCCAAGGCCCTTTCCTTCTTCTTATCACAAGAAGGGAATGCTCTCTCCTTAGCAAGAGATAATTAAACTCAAGGCTGTGTCCAGACTCCTTGGAAGAATGCCTCGTTTACAAGCACGTCTCTGTGACTCTATTGTAGCTGCATTAACCCTTCAAACAAGTCACTGGCTTCTTTGGGTGTCAAGGTGAGACAGTGGGAAATTGACTGAGAAATGTGTACCCTCCTCAGAAAAGACTCCTTGACTTCTGATTCTCTATGTCATTCACAAGTTGGCCAGCAGACCATTCAGAGTCCTTGTTAAGTCCCTGGGCCAAAATTCCCTTATGCTTCCCAGCCTAACTTAAGTCACCAACACTAAACTGAGTAGAGGGGTAATACTTTGGGCTGAATGAAACCAGGAGAAGTTCCTCAAAACCTCATACTTCTCTCTGTTCCTTTACATAGGAAGCATTTTCTTAGAAAATATGGTTCCACAGTGGTGAGTGTGGTCCAGAGGGCAGTGTCCTTGGTGTGTTTTCCATCTTCTTCTCAGCCACTGGGGTACTCACCAGGACCAAAACCTCTGGGGATCTCAAGGTGAGAAGGATATCCAGGCCTGGAGCACACTCTATTGCCCCTCTTCTCTCCACTAATGGGTAAACTTTTGTTAATATTACCCTACTACAGGTATCCCCGCACGAACTGTCCTTGCCATCTCATGGACCACACTTTCCTACCTGAGCATCTGTGCCACAATTGGTAAGGTCCTCCACTTCTGCTGTAAGTGCACAATGACCTAGAACCCTGGTTTCTGCTTCTCTGAAGGGCTAGGTGATGAAATGAGCAAGAGGAACTCATCAATTATATTAAAAGTAGTTTGCATGCTAGTAAACCCCCAGTACTTGCATGCCATCTTAAAAACAACAGAATGATCTCTGTTTATTTCCAAGGCAAACTATTTAATATCGCACTAATGCAAGTTTATGCACTGACCTGTAATGCTGAAGAAGCTGAAGTTGAACAGTATTATGAAGACCTACAAGACCTTCTAGGACTAACACCAAAAAAAAGATGTCCTTTTCATTACAGGGGATGGGAATGCAAAAGTAGAAAGTCAAGAGAAGCCTGGAGTAACAGGCAGATTTGTCCTTGGAGTACAAAACGAAGCAGGTCAAAGGCTAACAGAATTTTGCCAAGAGAATGCACTGGTCATAGCAAATACTCTTTTCCAACAACACAAGAGAAGACTCTACACATGGACATCTCCAGATGGTCAACACTTAAATCAGACTGATGATATTCATTGCAGCCAAAGATGGAGAAGCTCTGCACAGTCAGCAAAAACAAGACTGGGAGCTGACTCAGATCATGAACTCCTTATTGCCAAATTCAGATTTAAATTGAAGAAAGTAGGGAAAACCACTAGACTGTTCAGGTATAACCTAAATCAAATCCTTTATGATTATACAGTAGAAGTGACAAATAGATTCAAGGGATTAGATCTGATAGTGCCTGAAGAACTATGGACGGAGGTTCATGACACTGTACAGGAGGCAGTGATCAAGACCATCCCCAAGAAAAAGAAATGCAAAAAGGCAAAANGGCAGTGCCAAAGAATGTTCAAACTACTGCACAATTGCGCTCATCTCACATGCTAGCAAAGTAATGCTNTAGCAAAGTAATGCTCAAAATTCTTCAAGCCTGGCTTCAACAGTATGTGAACCATGAACTTACAGATGTTCAAGCTGGATTTAGAAAAGGCAGAGGAACCAGAGATCAAATTGCCAACATTCATTGGATCATCAGAAAAGCAAGAGAGTTCCAGAAAAACATCTACTATTGACTATGCGAAAGCCTTTGACTGTGTGGATCACAACAAACTGTGGAAAATTCTTAAAGGGAAGGGAATATCAGACCACCTGACCTGCCTCTTGAGAAATGTGTATGCAGGTCAAGAAGCAACAGTTAGAACTGGACATGGACCAAAACTGGTTCCAAATCGGGAAAGGAGTACTTCAAGGCTGTATATTGTTACCCTGCCTGTTTAACTTATATGCAGAGTACATCATGAGAAATGCCGGGCTGGATGAAGCACAATCTGGAATCAAGATTGCCGGGAGAATATCAGTAACCTCAGATATGCAAATGACACCACCCTTATGGCAGAAAGTAAAGAGGAACTAAGGAGCCACTTGATGAAAGTGAAAGAGGAGAGTGAAAAAGTTGGCTTAAAACTCAACATTCAGAAAACTAAGATCATGGCATCCGGTCCCATCACTTCATGGCAAACAGATGGGGATACAATGGAAACAGTAACAGATTTTATTTTGGGGGGCTCCAAAATCACTGCAGATGGTGACTGCAACCATGAAATTAAAGACACTTGCTCCTTGGAAGAAAAGCTATGACCAACCTAGACAGCGTATGAAAAAGCAGAGACATACTTTGCCAACAAAGGTCTGTGTAGTTAAAGCTATGGTCCAGTAGTCATGTATCGATGTGAGAGTTGGACTATAAAGAAAGCTGAGGGCCGAAGAATTGATGCTTTTGAACTGTGGTGTTGGAGAAGATTCTTGAGAGTCTCTTGGATTGCAAGGAGATTGAACCAGTCAATCATAAAGGAAATCAGTCCCGAATATTTATTGGAAGGACTGATGCTGAAGCTGAAATTCCAACACTTTGGCCACCTGATGTGAAGGACTGACTCCAAAAACTGAATTTGGAGAAGACCCTGATGCTGGGAAAGATTGAGGGCAGGAGGAGAAGGGGACAACAGAGGATGAGATGGTTGGATGGCATCACCAACTCGATGGACATGAGTTTGAGCAAGCTCCGGGAGTTGGGGATGGACAGGGAGGCCTGGCATGCTGCAGTCCATGGGGTTGCAAGAGTCGGACTCAACTGACTGACTGAACTGAAGGCCTCTATCCCCTTTATCAGCAGTTCTCTCCATCCTTCATTTCATTGTTGAACTGTATGATGTACTTTGATTACTGAATTTGGTCCTCTCTCAATTCTATTCCTCTCTGGCACTGGTGGTACCCAGACAGTCCTACAGCTTTGGGTTGGGGGTTCTCTCCCCATGAAGGGATGTGTGTCCTAAATCTCATTTCTGGGTTCCTGCATGATTTGAGATGTTGGGCCTTTTTTTTTTTCCCCACGTTGGCTACGCCAGGTCTTAGTCGTGGCATGTGAGGTCTTTTTAGTTACAGCATGTGGGATATAGTTCCCTGACCAAGAGTTGAACTCTGAACTCATGCCCCCTGTGGTGGGAACGTGGAGTCTTAGCCACTGGACCACCAGGGAAGTCCCTGAGATGTTTGAGGAAATAGGACTGACATGGGTGTACAGAGTGGGTGCTGCCTAGTGTCAGATTGCCAGTATGGCTGGTGTTTCGGCAGATATTGAGAGTCACAGTCTTGCCTCTGTGGGCTCTCTGACTACGACCAGGTGAATGAACCAGAGGGCAAGATTAGAAAGATAAATCTTACCTAACCTATTTCCCAGCATAGAGTAGATGCCCAAAAATCAGTAATGACTTAAATGAATTCAGGGAGGAGGAGGCAACATCTGACAAAAGAGGAATTTCTCTGATGGCGGGTACTGGCCGTGGGGAGAGTGGCTAGAGTCTCCAGCTAAATATGTCTGAACAGGCTTATGGTTACCAGTTTGGAAGAAATGCCAACAAAACAGAAAAATGCCAACTCAAGAGTAAAGAAGCCCTTTATATCTAAATTCCCAAGAACAGAAATTTCAGGGGACACACTCTCTCTTCCCTGTTGAATCTGGGGTTTACTGCTCTGTAGCCAAAAGGCCTTTGAAGACTTGGTGGCCTACGGAGTGCAGAAGCCACACCAAAGGGGAACCCGACATCTTCCTCTCTCAGCGCTCCTGTTCCTTCAGGCTATACCTCTGAGCAGGACCTGTGGACAAACCCAGAGCAGGTGGGTATACAGGAACTGCCCCATTAAAGTGGGGCAGTTGTCCCAGAGTACAGACTGATGATGGTGCTTACCTGGTCCTGCTCGCTTTTCCTAACCATGCAGTCAGAGCGGCGCATGTGCCCGCATGAAGTCCTATGGCTGCTCTCACAGACAGGAGTCTGGGAAGATTCCAAGCTACAGGGTCACAGAGCTCAGGGGTTGGACTAGTTCAGTGGTAGAGAAGCTAAGCAACAGGTCCTCTTTCTCACAGAGCCTTCTGGAACAGAAGCCTACCTGTCATCCCATCAGCCTGCCCTGGGGCGCTATACCTGAGCTGGCTGAAGATGCTGTCCAGGGGCCTGATCCTGTTCCTGTTGCCTTCATCTGTGAAAATCAGCAGGACACTCTGACCCTTTACTGTTAGTAAGAGGCTCAGGAAGTGAGACAGCTAGGAGGAGTTCATAATTTAGGACTCAAGGAGCCATTTTAATCTCCTGGCTCCACAAACTTCAGGTCTACTCTTGTGTAGCCCAAAGCTTTGGACGTACAAGGGTCCTGTTGTTATTTTTGGTTGTGCTGGGTCTTTGTTGCTACACACTAGTTTCCTCTAGTTGCTGCAAGTGGGAGCTACTCTCTAGCCGCAGTGCGCAGCCTTCTCTTGCAGTGGCTTCTCGTTACCAAACATGAGCTCTAGAGCATGTGAGCTTCAGTAGCTGTGGAACGTGGGCCCGAGTTGCGCCATGGCAGTGGGGTCGTCCCAGACCAGGGACTGATCCCGTGTCCCTGCATGGGCAGGTGGACTCTTAACCACTGGACCACCAGGGAAGCCCCATACAAGGGATTTACAACAGCCCAAAGTTTCCTGGTGGCTCAGATGGTAATGCATCTCCCTACGATGCGAGAGACCTGGGCTTGATCCCTGGGTTGGGAAGATCCCCAGGAGAAGGAAATGGCAACCCACATCAGTCCTCTTGCCCGGAAAATCCCATGGATGGAGGAGCCTGATAGGCTTCAGTCCATAGGGTTGCAAAGAGTCGGACATGACTGAGCGACTTCACTTTCTCTTTAAAGTTTCCTAAGGAGAGAAACCCCCCTCCACTGAACAATATAAACTGTGGCTACAGTGCCAAAGACAGCCCTTCTCCAAAATCCATTCCACCTCATGATATTAATAAAAATTTACAAATAAATACCTGAGGCTAACGTGTAATAACAAACTTGAAAACTCCTTGAGCCTAGAGAAACAGATCATTCCTGTTCTCAAATACAGACAAGAATTTATCTTCTATCTTCCATCTCAAAGTTTCCACTTTAGACCTCTACCCCTAAATGCATTTCAACCCATTTATGTCTATCCTTTGTAAAAAAAAAACAAAAGAATATTTATCATCATTTCCTATTTAATCAGAAACTATCTCCAAGCTCATGTGATCGCAATTTAAAAATTTTTTTTGCCCAAGTCATGTTTTATAGTCCTTTATTTCTTTGGTTTAGTTTCCCATAAATTAACCATTTATTCAGCAAATTCTAATTGTAGTCAAATGCTCCACCACTGAGCTATGCATGCTAAGTCACTTCAGTCATGTCCGACTCTTTGCAACCCCATGGAGTAGCCCGCCAGGCTCCTCTGTCCATGAGTTTCTCCAGGCAAGAATACTGGAGTGGACTGCCATGATTGAACCTGTGTCTCTTAATCTCCTGCATTGGCAGGCGGGTTCTTTACCACTAGCACCACCCGGAAAGCCCACCATGGAGCTATACCTGCTAGCAAATACTAATTCAGTGTCCACTATGTGCCAGACCCTGTTTTAAGTACTGTGAGATGATAGGTCAATGAATAAAACAAGATACTCCTCCCCTGAGGGAGTTTATATTCCAACAAGAGGACGAAGAACATAATAAATACAACCATTAGATTATAAGGTGATTAGTGCTATGCAGAGAAATAAAACAGGAGAGTGAGCTAGAAAGCACAAGAGGAGTACAATTTTAAGTAGGGTCGTCAAGAAGACCTCACTAAAGTTGAGCCAAGACCTCTGGGAAGAGCCTCCGAGGCAGAGGGGGCAACAAGACCTTAGGGGAGGCAGACCTGCCGGGTTTAAGGAAGAAAAGAGGAGGCCGGAGCAGAGTGAATGGCAAGTAGCAGTAAGAAGGTCAAAGCAGTAAAGGGGGAAGGGTGGGGCAGATCATGGAGGTTCTCGCAGGCCTTGAAAGGACTCTGGATTTTATTCTGAGGTAGGGAAACATAGCATTTTGAGAAGAGTGACATAATCTGACTTCCACATTAATACTATTCACTCTGAATGACTGCTGATGAGACCTGACTATAAGAGGGAAATGGTGGAAACAGGTCGACTAGCTCCTGCAATAATCTCGTAGATAGATAATTCTGGCTTGGGCTAGGATGGCAGCAGTGAAGTCCAGCAGTAGATTCTGGATATATTGTGGGGTAAAGTCAATGCGATCTGATGAATTGGAGGAGATGAAAGAGGTGTCAAAGGTAATACCAAGGCACTTTGACATGAACAACTATAAGGATGGAGTTGTCACTGACTGAAATAGCAAAGACTGCAGCAGTTAGCTGGGACAAGTTCAATTTTGTATATGTTAAATTTAAGATGCCTATTAAGCATCCAAGTAGAAATGCTGAGGGCAACTAGATATTCAGGATGTAAGTCCAGATTGGAGCTAAAAAATGGGGAGCCCACCACAATGAAATGGCTTTAATGTGTAACACTGGATGACATCACTCAAAGTGTGTATGTAAACAGGAAAGAGTCCAAGGACTGAACTCTCAAGAGCTATGGAGATTAGGAGAAACCAGCAAAGGCAGCTGAGGCAAACCAGAGATGATGTCCTAAAGCCAAGTAAAGACGATGTTTCTAAGAGGGTGTGCCAAAACCTGCTGACAGCCTGTGTAAGACAAAGCAGAAGATGCCATTAGATTTTGGTTCATGCAAGTCCTGGGTGATCATGGTAACAGTTGGGTGCAGTCAACTTAATAGGAAACTGGTGGAGAGGAAGTGCAGATGACTCTTTTAAGATGTTCTGCTATAAAATAGAGCAGAATGAATAAACTATAAAGATATATCAGTAAAACACAGGGAATATAGTGTTTTATAATAACTTTAAGTGGAGTATAATCTATAAAAATACTGAATCACTGTTATACATCTGAAACATAATACTGTAAATCAACTATATTTGAATTTTAAAAATAACTCATGTTTTAAAAAAAATGAACAGGAAAATTGGAAGCAATTGGAAGGGGAAATGGGGTCGAGAGAGACCTGGGTCTTTGAGAAAAATGATAGCATATTTGCATGCTCCAGCATATAGGATGCTCCAAGAGAGAAAGGAAGATACTGACCCTACAGGAAAGGAGATGAGAGATGTCCTTGAAACAGCATGGGACCAGCTGTCCAAGGATTTGGAGGGGAGCCTGGGCAGTTTGTTTAGAGCAACGCTTCTCAACCTTGACACAAATGACATTTAACCCCAGATAATTCTGTTGCAGGAAGCTGTTCTGTGTACTGTAAGCTATACCGCAGCATCCTTGGCCTCCACCCAGAGCACCACTTCACGGTTACAACCCAGTGCCCTCTGGGAGCAAACTCAGTCCCAGCTGAGAACCGCTGGTATGTAGTAACAGTAGAGAAAAATATAAACAGCAAAAATGAGGGAAAAAAAGATATAGTGACAGGAGAGAAAGCGGAGCACATGGGTATAAATGCTGGAAGTTATGGTAAGTGTAGAGGTAGGAGCTTGTGAACCTTTTCACTGTCTCTAAAGTGAGAATGAAGGGGATGTTGGAGATGTGAGGGGTCAGAAGGATTAAAACAGGATCAGAAAAGAGGTAAGCGATGAATTCCCAACTTTGATGCTGCGAGCAACAGAGTTCCACCCCATCCCCCCAAAAAGGGCAAGTGAAAAGACTAGCAAATACTACTTTTACCATAAAGGACCCACTGAAGTTTCATGGTGATGAATTTAAAGTCAGCGTGGCTGGTTTTCCCTAGCCCTTTCAGCTGAATGGGTGTAGGCACAGTCAGTCAAGAGTTGAGTGTGACAAAAGCAAGAGAAGCAAGAGATTAGTTGTTTGCAATGAGGTGCTCATGACTGGCACTTAGATGGAGGACACAAGTGAAGACACGTGGAGTCAACTGGAAAAATAGGAAGTAATGGCGGGAGAGTGGGATGTTTGAGATTGAGATATGGAGTAGCAGTCGGGCTGGAATTCGACCAAAGGAAGGAGTAGCTGAAGTGGGACTACAGGACAAGATCCGTGGAGGTGCAAAGAGCTGACCAGCTCAGGGAGATGACCTCAGCAAGATAATCTACATGGATATTTAAAGCACCCAGATTTATGACCGATAGTTTTAAAGCCGAGGTCTGTTAGAGATGAGAGTAGTCTAAGAATAGTATGAGGAAAGATGAGGCCTCCCACACTGCCTCCAGGCCGGCCGAGCGCTACAGTGGGTGTGAGAGAAACCACCACTACAGGTGGCAGGAGAAACCAGGGCTCAGCACAACTATGTACAGGGAGCATTCAGAGATGATGTTGAGGATACATGGGATTTTTGCTAATGACTGGCTGCTAACTTCAGAGATCACAAAAAGAATTGCAAGAGTTAAAAGAAGCGGGTGGACAGGGACACAAAAGGAAGTGGAGAGTAATGGTTATTAGAGTTTAAAAGAGGAGAGAGGTGACTTGATAGTCACACTTCTTACGGTGACTGGTATAAATAAAAACGCACGATGAGGTTAATTCTGGTGGTTGTGGCAGGACACGTACCCAGGGCCTCCCGTTGGTCTGCCAATGGAAAGGTCTGTAGGCTTAAGTGTATGGAGGAGGGACAGTTTTACTTTTGAGTTATTAGTATGAAATTATATCTGGCTTCAGGCGATTTTCAGGGAAATCCTGAGTACCTACACTTCAAAGAATTTAAACAAGGTGATGAATATAAAGCAATTAACACAAGACCTGATGCTAAAATAGTACCAATGATAATGCATTCCTAAGGGAAGGTTAGAATATCTCAGAGATTCTCCTCGTTAGCTCCAGAGCAGCAGCTCCCAAGGCCACCTGCAGTCCGCCAGGGTGCTGCTCTGACCCCTGCCCTCCTTATCCGTCGACCCATCAAAAGGATCTGACCACTGCCAAATGTGTATTCTTCTGGAACACAAGTCAACTGACAACATATAACACCAAAAATATTTTAATGCCGAGTCAATTCTTGAGGTTCAAATGATGAGACAAGGGAGTCCAAAGCCTTGTCAGGATAGAGATTAAGGCCTAGGGTCCCTTGGGCTCCACTCAGGACACCAAATACTCCAATCCTGTTAACTTTGTTAGTCCCTCCAGGTCACTTCTACTTCATCTGTCCGATACCTGTTTAAAAAAAAGGAAAAAATCGGTGGGCAGTTAACCCTTGTTCCATTCTTCTTTGCCCTCACAATTCTCGGTCCTCTTCCTACTGGATTTTTGCCTACCTCCCATATAATGCTTTCTACCTCCTCCCAGGGGCCACTTACCTCTGTGTGATCCCAGATTCACTGAGAGGGGTCCTGTGTCCAGCCTGAAACATCTCCCACCCAGCCTGGGCTATCATGGCTCCATTGTCAATGCAGAATCTGGGAAGGAAAAGAGGTATGAAATTCATGATCTAAGGGCAGAAAATCACAGCAATTGTGGGGGAGAAGCGGAAAGTATGTGTGGGTGGGAGGGCCTTTACCTTTCATCTGTGGCATAAAGCCGAGCTCCACGTTCCTGGCACATGGTCTCCATCATTTCCTGTAGCCTCACATTACCTACAGAGGCAGGGGTATGATTAGCTTACTTTTCGCTATTTCTCCAGTCTAGCTATACACCTCATGTGCACTGACTTAGGAAAATGAAGTAGGTACAAGGACTGGGAAGCACAGGACAAAAACAAAGTAAGTAATTTCCCCAAACCCTTAGAGATTTAGGGTATCGGGAGCAAGATGCACATGCCCCAAAATACAAAAGAGAAGGTCAGTTCAATGATACATACACCCTACACCTCCCACAATGAGGGCCTCCTGGGAGCCACAGTGTGCCATGGCCCGCTCTGTGATCTCGACCAGCATTGCAAACACAGTTTCCTGTGGAGGGCAGACAAGTTGAAAACATCAGAGGCGTTCCCAGTTTAGTTCTGTCAGCTCCACATTTCTATCCCAGCTCTTCACTTCATTACCTGCAGGGAGAAGCACAGATCCTCGGGAGTACACTCTCCAGTGGCCAGCATGCGCTGGGCTACATCCTGTAGTTACAGGGGCAAACAGATAGAACAGTGAACTGTGGTCTGGGGGTGACATGTGAGCAAAAAACTAGCACACTTGGAGGATTACTGCATTTTACCACAATTCACCCATACCAGTATATCTTGCTCTTCACTGGCACTGAGCTATATCTATATCTACAAAACCAGCAGCCTTCTTTCAAGATTCAGTAATCATGAATGCTTGCCCTCTCACCTTCTCTCTCACCCTGGTAAATTTTTCTCGACTTGTCCCCATCTGACCCTTTTTATTTTTTCCCCATTTCTTTGTCTGTTTCTTTTTCTGTCTCCCTCCCTCCTCCCATGCCCCATGAAACGGATGCTCCAAGTAGGCAGATTTTTGTTTTGCTCCATCTAGAATCACTATTACCTTGAACAGCACTTGGTACACAAAAGATGTTCAATAAGTATTTGCTAGATGAATTTATTCAGCATCTAACACAGGCCAGTACTATGCTATATACTACAGAAAATACTACACTGAGCAAAACTCGCACACTTCACTAAAAAGCATGAAAGTGCCCATCTGCTCACCTCCCCACACTCACCTCAATAAAAGACAAGATCCCAGAGAATGAGACGTCCATCCCCTTTACAGTGTATGGCAGCTCAACTAGCTTCTTGCCTCTATGTGGGAGTGAGTATATGAGGCACTAAGCCTGTAGTCAGCTGGCTGCTCACCCTCCAAAGCCCGCCCAAAGCTCATTAATACATACACAGGGAAATCCTTGGCACCCCACCAGTCAGCCTCCTTCTGCCTTATTCCCCTTACCGCTTTGCCATTTGCTCAATGTTGTAGCCTGGACTTGGGTCATTGGAAATCTAGCAGAAGGAAAAACAGGATGAAGGCAGGTATCTATGAAGCAAAAGAAGCTAATTTATCTTCCCTTTCCTTTTCCATGGCTCTCCCAAAATTCATTGACAGCTTATATTTTCTGTAGCCTCAATGACTCACCTTCAGCACTCGAGCAAAACGATCCAGACAATTACCCACAGCAATATCGATGGTTTCCCCAAAGATGCGGTAACGATGTTCTGAATACGCAATCACCTAAGGGTGATGAGGATGTCCATGAAACCTCAAGTCTGTAAAGAGGAGCATTTGGCTTGGGGAAGAACATAGCAGAGGATCAACGTGGTCACCAGAACTTCAATAACCAATGGTAATAAAGTACTTTCCCAAACCCTCAACAGGTACTTTTAAATAGCACTTCTCTGAGAAGTCTATATACACCCTAAGGATTCGCAGAGTAGATTTCTAGTCTAAAGACGGTAACCTAAGAGAGGAGAGAAGTAAATTATCATTTTGGATACATTTTTCTAGCTTGGAGGTTGCTGATATTCCTTTAAAGGCAGTCAAGATAGTGTGGACTAGGGAGAGCTTTCCTTCTTGGAGGCAGGGAACCAGAGTTCTTCAAAATTATCCTATGAGGGTGGTAGTATTTGGAAACCACTAAAGTAGAGTTAAAAAAAAAACCTCAAAAATCCCAGGAAATTCCCTGAACCTGGTTGCAGATGCATTCAGTCCGTGGCAGGAGAACTAAGATCCCACAAGCCACTTGGTGCAGCAATAACAACAAAAACAAAACCCAAAAATTCCATATTGGATCAGACTAATTGCTCATCCAGCTCAGCACTGGCAACCGACTCCTGTCCACTCTTCATATGGGACCAACTTCTAGCACAGAGAGTATGCATCACCCATTGATACTCCAGACTTCTGACAGTACTTCCAAAGGATCGTTAAGTCCCTTTCCCTTTCTGGTGCTGCTAGGGATTTTCTTCCATTCTGATGTAGCCTTACTCTACTGATAAAAGGCTGGAAACAAAAACATAAAGAAAAATTCTGTAGTCAATCATCTTGTTTTTCACACCTAAGCAGGCTTCAAAGGGAAAGAGAAAAAGAGAAAATTCCATCACTGCTCATCTCAAGTAAATCTTGTAAGCTTCCACTGTTACTTTCCACACCCTAAGTTCCTAACCTTGTATAATAAATATCCTTCAGGCCTCAACCAATTAATTGTTCTCTACCCATTAAAGTTCCCACGTCATTTTCATAGAAATGCATGCTTCATCTTTAATAACTATTTCACAAAATGAACTTTTAGAATATAATCCTTTCAGGAGAGAGGAATCAGTCTGGACAATAATCCCATCAGGTGTTAGGTGGAAAAGGAAGGCTAGAGTTCTCCAATCTCAACTTAAAAAGATCTTGTAAGGTATCCCAAACAACTCTGGCTTCATCTATAAATTTAAAACATCTTCCACCATTCATAAAATGTTATTTAAATTACTTACGTTTTCACTCTTAAAAAAAAAACAACCTATATATTTACCACCAGTAACTAAAACAAAACAAATGTTGTAAAGAAACAAATGAGACAGTACCCTTTAGTTTCTTCTTAAAAAAAAAAAAAAATTTTTTTTTCTGGCTGCACCTTGAGGCATGTAGGATCTCAGTCCCCTCACAAGGGATAGAACTCGTGCCCCTGGCACTGAAAGCAGAGTCTTAACCACTGGACTGCCAAGTGCCCCTTAGTTTTAATTGCTAACATTCATAGGAAAAATAAGCTTCAAAATAATGAAAATAAAAATCCTTAAATACTTCAATCCTTACTATTTTTTCCTTCTCTAAGCTAGAAATTCCTCATCTCTATAGCCATGTATAAAGGTCATCCAATGTTCCAGTGTATCACATTTTAGCTTCAGATGAGCCCAGTTTTCCTACCACTCAGGCAGAAAGTGAAAGTTGCTAGTACAGTGCCTCAGAAATTAAGAAGGAATGGCGAAACTTTTCTGCTGTAGTCCTGAATGGCTTCTGTCAAAATGGGCAAGTTCATGAAACTTGGGAGGTGGTGATGCCCCTGGCCAGTCATCATGAAGAACACCTATGATCTTGCTACCTTGCTAGCAAGGTACAAAGTGAAAGCTACCACCGGCAAGAAGAAAACTGCCAGGAAGTCAGAGAGCAAGTCTTTTGCGAAAGTTTGTAACTTGAAATATATCACTTCAAGCCCACAAGGTACTCTGTAGGTATCCCCTTGGAAAAAACTGTGGCCAAGGAGAATGTCTTCAGAGACCCTGCTCTTAAATGTGTGGCCCAACAAGAGGTCAAGGTCAAGTTTGAGGAAAGATACAAAACCAGCAAGAACAAATGGTTCTTCCAGAAGCTGTGGTTTTAGATCTGTTTTGTTTCAGTTATTAAAAATACCCAAAAATCTCGGGGGGGAGGGGGGGCGGGAAATGGTGAAGAATTCTAAATACCTGTGTATTTCCTCCACTGACATACAGCACAGTTGGGTTGGTGGCTCCAGTGATGAGGCGGCCCATCTCAATGTGACCTATACAGTGGTTAACACCCAGCAATGGCTTATTCCATAACTGGGCCACAGTACGGGCCACAACAGCCACAGAAACCAGTGGGGCACCCATGCCAGGACCTATGGGGACAGAATAGGGCTTAGAATCCTATAGAGACTGGGAAAAAGAGTTGAGGGAAGTAGGGGATGTGAAGGTACAGCGGATGTAATGGTGGTATCAAAGGTGAGCTGCAGGCTATTTTGACCTAGCTGGGTTCCAGGTGTATTCTTCCACTGCTGTCCACACTTCTAGCTATACCTTTGGTGTATGCGATGCAATCAATATCCTCAGAGGTTAATCCAGCCTCTGTTAGTGCCTCCTGCAGCAGGTCCAGGATAACAACTCGGTGGTGCCTAGCAGTATCACCTGGAAGGAATCCTAGGAGACGGACACAAGTCAGAGATCCTAAGAATTTTCCTACAGAAAGGCACCTAGAAGTCAAAACAGACATTTCAGTAGGGTAGAAGAGTCCCTTCCCTTTTCCTCAAACATCCTGTCTTCAGATATAGTCTTTTCAGCCTGTTCAGCTAAGCTAAACAGCTCTCAGAAATGCCCTTCTTCATACCCAACTCCTACTCAGGACTCAATGATACCTATCTCATACTTTTTGGTGATGCCCTGTGACTCTACAAACACTGTGCATGGTAACATCATTTAAATTAACATACTACATGTAACATGTAACAATTACAGCATTATAGTTAATCAGTACTTTTCCCAGCTTAACCATGAGCATCTGAAAGCACTGCCTGTTTTATCTTCACATTCTTGGTGCCAATGAAGGCAATGGCAACCCACTCCAGTACTCCTGCCTGGAAAATGCTAAGGACGGAGGAGCCTGGTAGGCTGCAGTCCATGGGGTCACTAAGAGTCGGATACAGCTTTTCACTTTCATGCATTGGAGAAGGAAATGGCAAGCCACTCCAGTGTTCTTGCCTGCAGAATTCCAGGGACGGCGGGTGGGCTGCCGTCTATGAGGTCGCACAGAGTCGGATACGACTGAAGTGACTTAACAGCTTGGTGCCAAATGACAAGAAGCTTGAGTGCTAAAC
>SJYQ01018850.1:9777-23052 GCA_006410935.1 Redunca redunca
TCCTCCAGCCCCCTCCCGGCCCCCTCCCTCTTGGCAACCACAAGTCTGTTCTGTACCTTTGAGTCTGTGTCTGTTTTAATTTTATTTAATTCAAATAGCCTTATATGACTAGTCGCCAGCATATCGGACAGTGCGTGTCTAGAATGTCCTTAACGTTCAGTCTCTTCCTCCCAAAAGTTATTGTGTGACTCGTAGACTGATGCATATTAAAATACAGTCTTTGGTAGCTCAGACAGTAAAGCATCTGCCTACAATGCAGGAGTCCCGGGTTCGATCCCTGGGTCGGGAAGATCCCCTGGAGAAGGAAATGGCAACCCACTCCAGTATTCATGCCTGGAAAATCCCATGGACCGAGGAACCTGGTGGGCTACAGTCCACGGGGTCGCAAAGAGTCGGACACGACTGAACGACTTCACTTTCACTTTATATGAATATAGTGGGTTTGTCTATTTAAGGTACAGCCTTAAAATGTAGCATGCACAGGAAGTTTCATTACTATGTGTTTTAGCAGCTAGAATGTTAAGCAGACTTTAAGCAGACCATGGTATAGCACCTTCAGGTTATAAGTGTTCAAAGCTGCCCATCACTGGAGCGAATTCTTGGCTCTATTATACTGAGCTCTTGGTGGTTTCCTTAACCTGGTAAGCATAAGTAGACACTGAAGTGTCCACTCAACTCAAGAGAAAGTATTTGTTGAACACAACATAAATCAAATACCTTTTAGGACTTGTATGTACTTGCAACATTATGAAGCAGAGGATGTAACCTAAGAATCCACCACCTTAAAATTCTTAAAAAAAAAATAATTTTATTCATTTATTTCTGGCTGTGCGGGGTCTTCATTGCTCTGTGGGCTTTTCTCTAGCTGTGGCGCGTGGGGGCTACTCTCTAGCTGTGGCATGCAGCTTCTCGTTTCAAGGGTTTCTCTAGCTGGAAAGAACGGGTTCCATGGTATTCTTCTCCGTCTACACTTTCCCCTCATATTCAAGCAATTCTTTTTTCCTTCACCCTTGGACTCTTGTCTCCTAGACAAAAATATACATGGCTATTTTACACTTGGGAAAGGAAGAGTTGTATGACCCACAGATGAAAAATCATAGAAATCCATAAATCTTCTCTGTGTGAATCAAACACTCACAAAGACACAGACACATGCACCTGTTCAAACTCAAAGACGCAGAAACAGTTGTGACAGGACTTCCCTGCTGGGCCAGTGGCTAAGAATTCGCCTGCCAGTGCAAAGTCCGCACCTGCAGTGCCCAGTCAGGGAACTGAGACCCCACAGGACACGGAGCTACTGAGCCAGCACAGCGCAGCTATGGAAGTTCAGCTGCGCCGGAGCCCATGTGCCACAATCCACGTGCAGCAAAGGAGCAAGGAAGCCCCCTCGCTGAGACTAAGACCCAAAGCAGCCAAACCAATACATATTTAAAAAAAAAAAAAAGAGTCAAGAGGAGGGAAGGAGGTAGAAGAGGGCACTGAGGAGGGAGGAGGAAGTGAGCTAACTCAGGAAGTGGCTTCTGGAAAGTGCAGGGTGGGAGCCCCTGAGATCTGAGCTCAACAGCTTAGACAGAGAAGGTCCCAGCACCTGGGCAGCAGCCGGAAGATGAAAATAAACTAAAAGTAATGCAACCAAAAATCTCCCGTGTGAGGATTACAGTTCTTTTAACTTTGTCCTTTATCACTTTCAACCCTTTGTAACTTATTTTACAGTGAATCTTTATTATATCATGTGCTATACATATACATCATAATCAGAATTATAAAGCTTCATTTAAATTTTTAAGAAAGAAGGCAGGTGGGGAGAAAAGTGAAGAGCTGGGGACCTGAGGCTGGACTTCCAGGGTCCGTGCCTGGGTTCCAGACAGTGACTCACACGGGCCTGTCTTCTCTTCTCAGGACCGAGTTCTCTGTGGGGGCCAAGCAGAATCTTGACCTTCTTTTGAGAAGTGTGGTCGTCTGTTAGGACTCTGTCACCTCTTTGATGCTCTTAGGGAAGCTTTTGTATTTTCCATGGCATTTTCAGCTATTTGCTGTGGGAAGAATTGTCCGTACGAGTCAGCCCATCTTCCAGTGGTGGAATTTCTATGGCAGAACAGCTCAGTCAGCATATGATGGGTCCTGGAGCAGAGAATGTGCGTGCCAACAAGTGACCTGAAGGTGACTGGTCAAGGGTTTTACAAGGGCAAGGTATTTTCAGCTCATTTTTCAAAAGCATTATTTAACTCTGACATTTGTCTCGTCACAACAAAGATTTGGAGTGAAGACTCCACATAAGAGGATTGAGAAGATACTATAGCACAAACAAAATAAACTAATTCATGTTCTCCCTCCAACTTCAGTCACCCAAGTCCTCTATTTAGAAACCACTGCAGTTAGGAATTCCTTATTTCTCTTCTCAGAAATGTACATCTAGACGTTAATGAATACTGTTATGTCAGGGAAAGAGCTCAGAGCACAGGAACAAATTATTTGCAAATTCATATATATGAAAAAGAACTTACTTTATGTTACGCCCAAAGTCCGAGTCCCCAAAACTGAGAGAATAAGACATCCACAGCAATGCAAACGCACAAAGGGCTTTTATTGCTAGCTCGAGCTAGGGCTCAGGTCTCATCCAGCGCAGTGGAGTCTTGACAAGAGCCCCGAGCTCTGACTCCCATCAATTTTTATACAGACGGTTCTTTGTTCCTGTAACAGTATAGCTGATTGGCTAAACCACACGTGCGCACGGGACTTTTAAACCTCGCACCCCTATCCGGATTGGCTCGGGTCGGCCTGGCGGGGTGCTCCGGGCATTTTTTCTGATTGGTGGAGCTACACTGCCTGCGGGAGTTCCCAGTGCCTCAGCTTTCCTAGAGACTAAAACTCAGGCCTTAGCCTGCCCCTTAGAGCCTGTCCTGGCTCCAGTTTGGTCCTAACACTTTAGAATATACATAGAACCATTACATTCAACAATATACAAATAAACAGCAATTTAATGAAGGAAAAGTCTGAACAGACACCTCTTCAAGATGATATGGAAATACATACAAAAGATGCTCAACATCACATGTTATGAAGACATGCAAATAAAAACAGCAATGATATATCCTCACACACCTAGTAGAGTAGCTAGAACCCAAGAACCGGTGATGCCAAGTACTGACCAGGACACGGAGCAGGAGAAACCCTCGCTCACTGGGCAGGAATACGAAGCAGCGCAGTTGCTAGAAATGAGAGTCAGCAGTTTCTTATGAAGCTACACAGAGAGTTTCCATCCAGCCTGCTTACCAGTCTAGTACTTCTCCATCTTACTGGAAAACTCATATTTGCACAAACCCCTGCACACCAGAGTTTGTATCAGGATGCCCCTTAGGCGTGGACTGCACGTGGTGACTTCCTTCCGAAGACTACAGTGTGGACAATGAGGAAGTAAAAATGGAACTTCACAAGGAGAGACCTAGGAAATATATCTTAGGTGGGTGCTGAAGTGAATTTATTAGTGATATTCCAGTGGACAGTATAAACCCTTGATGCATGGAGAATGTCACTTCATCTCTGTGGTCTTCTTTCCTAAAACCCAACTCCAATAAAGACATTCCACACTATCCCTGAGCAATTCTCAAAAACATCCAGGTCATCAAACAAAAAGGGAAGTCTGAGAGACTGTCCCGGCCAGAGGAGCCTTAAGGAGACATGATTAGAACCTAATTTATATCATTTGTCTTTTTTTTTTTCTTTTCATTTTTGGAAAAGATTTTATTCCACTCTACTAATTTCTCTAGCTTCCTGCTCCATACATACAGGATCTGGTTTTAGGACACTGATGCTTTGGAGAAAACTGTTTTTATGAGTCTGTCTTCTTTTTTGCTGTTAAAAAGAAAACCCACCCATTTCCCACTCTGCAGCCTGCAGGAAGTGACTGTGGCTTGGAGTCACCAGCAGATGGGGCCTCTCAGCCTAAAGGTTGACAATCTATCAAAGACCGTGGCGGGCCGGCTGAAGTTACAGATGCCCTGGGGGACCGTTGTTTCTCCACCTCCTGCTTCCTGTGGAAGGCCCCGAAGCATCCTGCAGCTCTTAGCCATTAGGAGCCTGCCCTGAGGAAATGCACATGTGAAAGCACCTCTGAGTGACAGAGATCTGGGGTGTTTTGCTGTTAAAACTGACCAACTCCTGAAAATTCACAGTTTATAAAGCTACTGAGTTATCTATACGGTTGAAACATACACAGGTAGCCCTTGATTTTCTGACTGTGAGAGAAATCAAACTCAAAATTATTTTTCTCCTACAAACTTTGGTTACCAAAGGGGAAACGTGGGAGGAGAGGGATAGATCAGGAGTTTGAGATTAATATTTACACACTACTATGTACAGAGTAGTCAACAAGGACCGACTGTACAGCACAGGTAGCTGTCCTCAATATTCTGTAATAATCTATATGGGAAAATAATCTGAAAAAGAATGGATATATGTACATGAAAAACTGAATAACTTTGCTGTACCCCCCAAACTAACAGAACATTGTATATCAACTATACTCCAATATAAATCAAAAATTAAATTAAAAATTCAAAAAAGAAAACAATATACCAATTTTTGTATCCTAAAAAGGCAACCTGTGAAGAAGGCTGAGCGCCGAAGAATTAATGCGTTTGAACTCTGGTGTTGGAGAAGATTCTTGAGAGTCCCTTGGACGGCAAGAAAATCCAACCAGTCCATTCTGAAGGAGATCAGTCCTGGGATTTCTTTGGAAGGAATGATGCTGAATCTGAAACTCCAGTACTTTGGACACCTGATGCGAAGAGTTGACTCATTGGAAAAGACTCTGATGCTGGGAGGGATTGGGGTCAGGAGGAGGAGGGGACGACCCAGGATGAGATGGCTGGATGGCATCACAGACACGATGGACGTGAGTCTGAGTGAACTCTGGGAGATGGTGATGGACAGGGAGGCCTGGCGTGCTGCAATTCATGGGGTCGCAAAGAGTCGGACACGACTGAGTGACTGAACTGAACTGAACTGAAAAAGGCAACTGTCATTATACTTTGTACTTGAGATCACTGGGTTTGTTTTATTTGAAAATTTATTGATCATTAATATTTTATTTTACTTTTTACATTAATTTTTTATTTCTTTACTTTACAATACTGTATTGGTTTTGCCATTCATTGACATGAATCCACTATTTTGATAGGCTCTTGTGTCAGCAAAAATAACAACTAATGAAATCCCACCAGGCAAGGAGGGCTTCCAGGGCCCAACCTCCATCCTCAGACTCCTGGTCTCTCCCACCTTGGTTCCCTCCAGCCACCAGAGCAAACAAGGCTTGAGCATCTGTCCTGAGCACTTTCCATATCAACTCAACCAGCCCTCACCACATCCCTGAAATGTCACCCGTTTTGCAGATGCAGATGAGCACAGAGGGAAAATAACTCGTCTGGAGTAACACAGCTAAGAGGGTGGGGGAGGACAGGCTGGGGTGCAGAGTCCCCAGGTGGAGCGCCCACTCTCCAGTCTGCAGGGACTTGGTCCGTCCTATGACACCACCACACCGTCCAATATACACACACGACTCCTTTATCAGCGGTTTCCCTCTATATAGACCACAGCTGCCCCGTCAACTCCTCTCCNAAGAACAAAGGAAAGCCAAACACACAGGCCTTTTAAAAGTTGTGCAATATGAGGGCGATGATAAACTCACAATTTTCCTAAATCTCAGAGGGAAGAGAGTCAGGCCAGCCACGCTATCGTCCAGACCACCTTTGGACTCTGTAACATCAATCCTCCCCTGAGTCTCCAGCCTGCTTGCCAGCCCTGCATCTTTGGACGCACAAGACTCCTAGACTCATGAGCCAAGTTTTAAAATAAATCTCTCTCTCTCTTTCACACACCCAACACAACCTTTCTCACACACTGGGAAGGGAGCATTACTCATAAATAGTGGAGTTTACTTTCGATCCACTGGTTCTGACCTCAGGATCAGGCTCTGTAGTGTCTTTGCACGGCTGTGTCTGAACCAGTTCCAGGAGTCCCTACACTGACTGCCTCTGGTTTGTGGATGGACACTTCCATCAGGAGCTTTCATCCTCCGGAACAGCGAGGCGGGGTGGCCAGAGTTTTGCGTGGTTGATGGAGGAGCCAAACTACTTTGTCGATGAGACCAAGCTCTTGACGAGTCAGGTGAGGATTTCCCATAAATCTGAGAAATGTGCAGTGATATCACAGCCAAACCTGGAGACTGGGCTGAACAAAGAGCACCCATTGATGAAAGCAGGCAGGAGCCCGGGAGAAAGCAGGGGCAGCGGTGCTCCCCACCTCTCCCCAGTCCTCTGGAGCGAGAGGCCCTCGGGATGGGCTTCCCGTAGCATCAGGTGAGGCAGGGGAGTGAACACAAGTCATCACCTGAGAATGAAGGCCGGGGTCTGTGGCCACGGTCTGTGTGCCATTAATTAAATATTAATTCAGCAATCTCACTGCTCAAGGATGCATGCTTAGCAAATAATGTGGGGGCTCTGGAGATGGGAAACAAGATTATAACCTGGTGTTGGTCACTAGAGGGCTGACAATGACTGTGTGGATGATACTTCTCTATTTCTGGGAACTCCTGATGGACCCTCGGGTGCATGTACAGAGATGTCCCAGATCAGAATCTCCTTCAAGGCTAAAAGTGAAGCAGAGGAATAGTGTCCTAAAGTTCATAGGCCAGACACCCCAGCAGTTAGAGAGAGTTTAATGAATGAGGTGGAACTTTGGATAGAACTTCACCCATGTGGATGATTAAGATAATCATAAAAGACAAAAAGGAAAAGAAAATGAAGACATTGCAAGCAGTCGGGAGTTAGTGTGCAGCAAGGTGGGGGGTGCAGTCAGGCACAGTGGGTCCAGGGAAGACGTTGTAGTTTAGTAATTTCTCGTTAAAGTCACTTGAGGGTTCAGCTCTGTTGAAACAGTGTGTGGAAGGCCTTGCAACCAAGTCAAGACATAAACCTGAGGTACAATCAAAGCTGAATGGTGAGGCTGCTCAGCTCTTATCTGGTGAGCCTTACAGGAGCAAGAATTCAACCAAGGTTTCTCCAGTGGTCACACCCAGTTACCTGCACAGACCCACCTTCTAAGGGCTCACAGTGTGAGGAGGGGGGACACGCAGTGATGCTGGGAGTGTGCCAGTGCTGGTCGAGGATCTGGAGCTGGAGACTCTGGAGCCCAGGCAGGGTGTGTTGACTCCAGGCTGGGGCAACCCCAGAGTTAACTTGTATTTGATTCTGAAATTCATTCAGGAATTTTCTCGGCACCAGTTTGGTGCTTGTTAGTGCCGAGCTGTTGTTCCTCAGCACCTGGAGGACGAGTGTACTGAGTGGGGTGTCCTCCTCCGTGAATGCTGTGCCCTGTGACTCTGTGCTCAGGATCGTGTGCTCAGAATATGAGACCATTGGCACAGAAGAGACCTGCAGGATCTAACCCTCGGTTTAGGGGAAATAAACAGAGAACAATAGGAGTTGAATAACTTGCCCAGTTAACACAGTTCAAGCAAAGTCCAAGTCTGAAAGTCTCCACCCAGTGCTTTTTCAAAACATCCTGTACCCAGGTGTAGACCACTCCTCACGGTGGAGTTGACAGCAAGTAAAAGAAATCAGAATCAGGGAACCATATGAGTTTGTCCTAAAACTCAGCAGTGGCCACAGCACTGGAAAAGTTCCATTTCATTCCAATTCAAAGAAGGGCAATGCCAAAGAATCTTCAAACTACCACACAGTTGCAATCTCCCATGCTAGCAAAGTCATGCTCAAAATTCTCCAAGCCAGGCTTAAACAGTATGTGAACCGTGGATTTCTAGATGTTCAAGCTGGATTTAGAAAAGGCAGAGGAACCAGAGATCAAATTGCCAATATCCGCTGGATCATAGAAAAAGCAAGAGAATTCCAGAAAAACATCTACTTCTGCTTTATTGATTATGCCAAAGTTTTTGACTATGGATCACAACAAACTGTGGAATATTCTTCAAGAGATGGGACTACTAGACCACCTTACCTGCATCCCGAGAAATTTGTACGCAGGTCAAGAAGCAACAGTTAGAACCGGACATGGAAAAAGAGACACGTTCCAAATTGGGAAAGAAGTACGTCAAGGCTGTATATTGTCATCCTGCTTATTTAATTAACATGCAGAGCACATCATGTGAAATGCCAGGCTGGATGAAGCACAAGCTGGAATCAAGACTGCCAGGAGACATAGCAATAACTTCATATACGCAAATGACACTACCCTTATAGCAGAAAGGGAAGAGAAACAAAAAAGCCTCTTGATGAAAGTGAAAGAGGGGAGTGAAGAAGCTGGCTTAAAACTCAACATTCAGAAAACTAAGACCATGGCATCCGGTCTCATCTCTTCATGGCAAATAGATGGGGAAACAATGGAAACAGTGACAGACTTTAGTTTGGGGGACTACAAAATCACTGCAGATGGTGACTGCAGCCATGAAATCAACTGCTCCTTGGAAGAAAAGCTATGACCAACCTAGACAGCCTATTAAAAAGCAGAGACATTGCTTTGCCAACAGAGGTCCCTCTAGTCAGAGCTATGGTTTTTCCAGTAGTCACATATGAATAAGAGTTGGACTACAAAGAAAGCTGAGCACTGAAGAACTGATGTTTTGAACTGTGGTGTTGGAGAAGACTTTTAAGAGTCCCTTTGACTGCAAGGAGATCAAAGCAGTCAATCGTAAAGGAAATCAGTCCTGAATATTCATTGGAAGGACTGAAGCTGAAGCTGAAGCTCCAATACTTTGGCCACCTGATGCAAAGAACTGACTCATTTGAAAAGACCCTGATGCTGGGAAACATTGAAGACAGGAGGAGAAGGGGATGACAGAGGATGAGGTGGTTGAATGGCATCATCGACTCAATGGACATGAGTTTGAGCAAACTCTGGGAGTTGGTGATGGTCAGGGTGCTGTAGTCCATGGGGTCCAAAGAGTCGGAGAAGACTGAGAGACTGAACTGAACTGAAAGGGGAAACCAATTAAGAGATGGGTCTGCGTTTAAGGCAGGAGGGCTTTGAGTTTCACCCCTGGAGCTTTCCCTTTCTTCCTGCCAACTTCTGTCCCTGTTGTGGAGGGTGGCGGCAGCAGGGACAGGTGGATGTTGATGGAATCAGAGGAGGAGTCCAGGAAGAGCTGGGGAAAAGGAGGCCAAAAAGGCTGGGTGTGTCTTCCCTCAGAGGATGGCCGAATCTGACCTTGGAGCAACTGAACGAGAATCTCTGAGGGAATAAAAAGCAATATTCTGCAACCAGTTGGTCAGTTATTTATTGGTTTTTCTTTTCCCCAGAGCCTATTAGCCTACAAGACCTGGATCGATGCCAGATGGAGCCAACTGATCCTAATGGCCTCACACACCCAGGATTTCCGTCTTCAGGTCAGATCCCGGCTCCATCAGTCTAACAGGGGAAGCTTAGAACTTGCAGCCAGGAGGCCTGAATTCAGTTCCTAGTTCTGGTCTTAATAGCACTTTTTCTTTTATATGTGTTCTGTTATTTATCTTATCATTTTTATTGTATATTTTATCTTTAATTGGAGAATACTTGCATTACAGTGTTGTGCTGGTTTCTGCCATACAGCAGTGTGAATCAGCCATAAGTATACATGTATCTCCTCCCTCTGGAACTTCCCTCCACCTTCCCCATCCCACCCCTCAAGGTCGCACCTGGTTGAGCTTCCTATGTTATACCAAAACTTCCCACTAGCTTTTATTTGACACATGGTAAAGGATATATTTCTATGCCACTCTCAACTCATCCCACCCTTGCCTTCCCTCACAAGTCCATTCTCCACGTCTGCTTCTATTCCTGCCCTGTAAATAGATTCATCAGTACTATTTTTTCTAGATTCCATATATATGTATTTATTATTATTATTCGGAGAAGGCAATGGCAACCCACTCCAGTACTCTTGCCTGGAAAATCCCATGGACGGAGGAGCCTGGTGGGGTGCAGTCCATGGGGTCATTAGGAGTCGGACACGACTGAGCGAATTCATTTTCACTTTTCACTTTCATGCATTGGAGAAGGAAATGGCAACCCACTCCAGTGTTCTTGCCTGGAGAATCCCAGGGACGGGGGAGCCTGGTGGGTTGCCGTCCAGGGGTCGCACAGAGTCAGACAGGACTGAAGGGCCTTAGCAGCATTATTATTATTATTTTGAAGTTAGTTGATTTACAATATAACACATTCCTTCTTGAGGTCTCCATTTCTTCACCTATGAAATGAGAAAACTACTGTTTCTTTCTAGTCGTGATTGGGATGATTAAAAGCGTTAATATATTTGAGGTGGTTGCAGCTGAACCACTCTAGTACTAATAGTACTTTTGCTTTTTAACTATAACAGACCACCTGGACAATAAATTATTACCAATAAGCTTTTTCTGCCAGTTTCCTTATTGTGGTTTCTCCTGAGATGACTACTAGATTTCTGCAAATCTAAGGTTCCCTTCACTCGTCACAGTTGCATATGCATGTATGTTACTTCATGCCTGCAACATCTGTATCATTTCATATTAAAAGTTGTAACTGCTCCTTAAATATACACATCTGGATTGCATTTTGTTTCCCATGCTGGGAAGGGACAGTGTGTAAGATTCTGGGGAAAAGGAGAGTTTTCTCTCAGCCTTGAGGAGGCTCTAGTAATCCCCCACCTCTGTCTCCCTCCAGCTCCCACTGTCTGGCAGGCTCAGCATAAAGGGCCGGGGGATAATGCAGTGGGACACCTGGGGCCAGTGTTGAGTGGCTGACCCTGGGTCGAACCTCCCCTGAACAGTTGTCACTCTCATGTGATGAAGCAGAGCTGAATGGGGATGTTGGGGGAGGGGAGAGGACAGGGCTTGGGGGCTTCTGATCAGGAGGAATATGGGAACGTCTGCTTTGAGGGTGCCGTGACTGTTGGGGCGAGTGTCCTGAACTGAGAGGGTAAAGGAGCCCAGAACGTGGAGGCATCAATCAAGCTGCAGCATCTCCCTCCATCAGCTCAGACTGATTTCCACAGGGCAGACGGGAGGTGAGACTTCTCCATCAGACCCTCAGTCGTTCCTGACTTCTGGTCTGGGGGCACACAGGTGAGCGGTGCTCTCCTTGGTCAGGACAACCTTAGCCCCACCCAGGTAAAGCATCTGTGGCACGCGTGTTCCAAGGGGCACCTCCCACAGACCCGAGACAGGGGACAGGAGCACTTTCTGCAGCAGGACCTGACTGGAAGCAAGAGGGTGATGAAGGGTTCTCCTAGGCAGGGCCTGTCCCCTCCCTGCCTGGTGCACACGATGCACAGTAAGGTAATGGGAACAGAGAACTCATTCCAAATCTGTTTATCCAAATGGGATGATATATTCTTTCATGGTTTTATTCAAGGTTAACATCATTCACGCAGTTTGCATGCATGTTTCAAGTATTCTTGCATTTTAGTAAACTCTCAAGTGTCATTTGTTGTACTCAGCTTTCATTAAGCATAAACTTTCATCCTCATTCATTTTCTTGTGTGATTATTTAATCAAAGGCGCAATTGCCTGTAAATTAAGAAGTCAAATATCTGTACCTGATTTATCATGATACAGACTCTTATTATAAGCCTGATTCTTCTCAATTTCTGCTTTCCCATTCGCGACCACTTTGAATGATTTTTGGCTGATGCTTTTGGCTTTTATTTCCAAACCTCTAAACCCGGTGCCTTGTTAGAAGTGCTGCTTGATTTTCCTGTCACAGCCACTGTCTGTCGCATCACACAGTGGCTGATGCAATAGTTCATGGTCACGGCTTTCTTTCACTCTTCCCATCCCTTCAGTTTCCCACTTTATTTATATATTGATCATACTTGGTTCATTCAGCTTTTTCTTTTCCCTGACTAATACATTTGTCAACTAAAAAGATGCTCAACTTAAAACTTGTGAGTTAAGTTTTATTTGGGGCAACATGAGGGCTGCAGCCTGGGAGACAGCACCTCAGATAGCTCTGAGAAACAGCTCCAAAGAGGTAGGGAGGGAAGGTCAGTGTATATGATTTTGGTGAAGGGGGGAGTTCAGTGCAATCAAATACTTATCTTCCAGAGGTTTTCTGCTAGTCACAAGGAGCTGATCTCACCGTGAAAGGATTTAATGCTTTTCTACATGTGAGGAAGTAAAGCGAACTAAAGGACTGGAAAAGATCAGTTTTCATTCCAGTCCCTAAGAAGGGCAATAGCAAAGAATGTTTAAACTACCTTACAATTGTACTCATTTCACATGCCAGCAAAATTCTCCAGCTAGGCATCAGCAGTATGTGAACTGAGAACTTCCAGATGTACAAGCTGGGTTTAGAAAAGGCAGAGGAACCAAGATCAAATTGCCAGCATTTGTTGGATCACAAAAAAAGCAAGGGAACTCCACAAAAACACCCACTTCTGCTTCATTGACTATGCTAAAGCCTTTGAAAGAGATGGGAAAACCAGACCACCTTACTTGTCTCCTGAAAACCTGTATGCAGGTCAAGAAGCAACAGATAGAACCAGACACGGAACTACGGACTGGTTCAAAATTAGGAAGGAGTATAATAAGGCTGTACATTGTCACCCTGCTTATTAATTTATATGCAAAATACATTAACCAAAACGCCAGGCTAGATGAATCACAAGTTGCATTCAAGATTGCCAGGGGAAATATCAACAACCTCAGATAAGGAGACGATACCACTTTAATGGCAAAAAGTGAAGAAGAACTAAAGAGCCTCTTGATGAGTGTGAAAGAGGCGAGTGAAAAAGCTGGCTTAAAACTCAACATTTAAAAAACCAAGAGCATGGCATCCAGTCCCATCACTTCAAGGCAAATAGAAGGGGAAAAAGTAGAAGCAGTGACAGATTTTATTTTCTTGGCTCCAAAATCACTGCAGACAGACTGCAGCCACGAAATTAAAAGACACTTGCTCCTTGGAAGGGAAACTATGGCCAACTTTGACAGCGTATTAAAAAACAGAGATATTACTTTGCCAACAAAGATCCATATTGTCATACCTACAGTTTTTCCAGTTAGTCGTGTACAAATGTGAGAGCTGGACCACTAAGAAACCTGAGGGCCAAAGAACTGATGCTTTCAAATTGTGGTTCTGGAGAAGACTCTTGAGAGTCCCTTGGACAGCAAGGGACAATCCTAAAGGAAATCAACCCNAATCAACCCTGAATACTGGTGGGAAGGACTGATGCTAAAGCTGAACTCCGATATGTTGGCCACCTGAAGAGAAGAGCCGACTCATTGGAAAAGACCCTGATGCTGGGAAAGA
>SJYQ01018856.1:0-49152 GCA_006410935.1 Redunca redunca
ATTGTTCTGATAAACTTCAAGAAACTTTATTGTAGGCAATATTCTCTTCTTAACCTTCACTAGTTCCATCAATATTCTTCTTACATTTCAGCCTGACATTAAAATTTTAATCTATAGGTGGGGTTTCTTACTTTAAGATAAGGCTATACATTCTTTATACATTAATGCACTTCAAATGACCAGTTAAATTAAAAACTCATTCTGGGAAATTGGGTGGAACTCTTTTATTGCACGGGAGGTTAATATCATGCCCTTATTGAGAAAATGTCAGAGTGGAGAACATTCTTTTATAATCTTTATTTTGGTCAGCAGGGAGGCTCAGGTTTTACTAATGAACATCTGCAGGTGGTGGTGCAGGAAACCTTGACAGAGGACAGGAAACAGTCAACCTTAATCTCAATCCCATTACCAAGAAAATAATATCTATTACAAAAAATAAATGGAAGTGATGAATACATTGATTCATGTACATCTTCAAAAATATTTACTTAAGGATACCAGCTGGCCTGATGATTCACTATTTTATAGTTCATATGAATAAAATAAAGGATACAATAGAAAATGATTTAAATATAATGTTCACATAAAATTTCAAGCTGTACAGGACTTTAAAGATCATTCTACTTCAATCAACATTTAAGCAATTGAATAAACAATGTTGTTGCTGTTCATGACCCAGTCGTGTTCAACTCTCTGCGACCCCCATGAACTGCAGCATGACAGTCTTCCCTGTCCTTCACTATCACCCTGAATTTGCTCAAACTCATATCCACTAAGTCTTTGATGCCATTCAAAGAGCACATCTTCTGTTGCCCCTTTCCTTCTTGTCCTCAATCTTTCCAGTGTCAGGATATATTTCAAGTGAATTTGTTTTTCTACTCAGTTGGCCAAAATTGCCAACATCTGCTGGATCATGGAAAAAGCAAGAGAGTTCCAGAAAAACATGTATTTCTGCTTTATTGACTATGCCAAAGCCTTTGACTGTGTGGATCACAAGAAACTGTGGAAAATTCTGAAAGAAATCGGAATACCAGACCACCTAACCTGCCTCTTGCGAAATCTGCATGTAGGCCAGGAAGCAACAGTTAGAACTGGGCATGGAACAGCAGACTGGTTCCAAATAGGAAAAGGAGTACATCAAGGCTGTATATTGTCACCCTGCTTATTTAATTTATATGCAGAGTACATCACGAGAAATGGTGGACTGGAAGAAACACAAGCTGGAATCAAGATTGCAGGGAGAACTATCAATAACCCTGAGGTTATGCAGATGACACCACCCTTATGGCAGAAAGTGAAGAGGAGCTAAAAAGCCTCTTGATGAAAGTGAAAGAGGAGAGAGGAAAAGTTGGCTTAAAGCTCAACATTTAAGATCATGGCATCCGGTCCCATCACTTCATGGGAAATAGATGGGGAAACAGTGGAAACTGTCAGACTTTATTTTTTTGGGCTCCAAAATCACTGCAGATGGTGACTACAGCCATGAAATTAAAAGACGCTTACTCCTTGGAAGAAAAGTTATGACCAACCTAGATAGTATATTCAAAACCAAAGACATTACTTTGCTGACTAAGGTCCGTCTAGTCAAGACTATGGTTTTTCCAGTGGTCATGTATGGATGTGAGAGTTGGACTGTGAAGAAGGCTGAGCGCTGAAGAATTGATGCTTTTGAACTGTGGTGTTGGAGAAGACTCTTGAGGGTCCCTTGGACTGCAAGGAGAGCCAACCAGTCCATTCTGAAGGAGATCAATCCTGGGATTTCTTTGGAAGGAATGATGCTGAAGCTGAAGCTCCAATTCTTTGGCCACCTCGTGTGAAGAGTTGACTCATTGGAAAAGACTCTGATGCTGGGAGAGATTGGGGGCAGGAGGAGAAGTGGACGACCCAGGATTAGATGGCTGGATGGCATCACTGACTCGATGGACGTGAGTCTGAGTGAACTCTGGGAGATGGTGATGGACAGGGAGGCCTGGCATGCTGCGATTCATGGGATCGCAAAGAGTCGGACACGACTGAGTGACTGAACTAAACTGAACTCAGCTTCAGCATCAGTCCTCCTAAAAAATATTCAGTATTGATTTCCTTTAAGATTTACTGGTTTGATCTCCTTGTTATTCAGGGGACTCTGGAAAGTTTTCTCCAGCACCACGGTTTGAAAGCATGAATCTTCAGTGCTCGGCCTTCTGATGGCCTAAATAGCATATCCACACATGAATGCTAGAAAAACAATAGCTTTGACTATACACACCATTTTCAGCTAAGTGATGTCTCTGCTTTTTAATATGCTGTCTAGATTTGTCATAGCTTTTCTTCCAATTAAATTTTTTTTTTTTTTAATTTCAAGGCTACAGTTACTTTCCACAGTGATTTTGGACCCCAAGAAAGTAAAACCTGTCACTCTCTAATTTTTCTCATCTATTTGCATTGATGTGATTGGACTGGATGCCATGAACTCAGGTTTTTGAATTCTTAGTTTTCAGCCAGCTTTTTCACTCTCTTCTTTCACCTTCATCAAGAGGCTCTTTGATTTCTCTTCATTTTCTGTCATGAAAGTGGTATCATTTTCATATATGAGATTGTTGATATTTCTCCTGGCAATGTTGATTCTAGCCTGTGCTTCATCCAGCCCATCATTCCACATTAGGTACTCTGAATATAAGTTAAATCAGCAGGGTGACAATATACAGCCTTGATATACTCCTTTCCCAATTTTGAACCAGTCTATTATTCCATGTCTGGTTCCAACCATTGTTTCTTGTCCAAGGTACAACTTTCTCAGGAAGCAGGTAAGGTAGTTAGGTATTCATACCTCTTTAAGAATCTTACACCATTGTTGAAATCCACAGAATAATTACGCAAAAAAATATCTTTATGACCCAGATAACCACAATGATGTGACCACTCACCTAGAGCCAGACATGTAGGAATGTGAAGTCAAGTGGGCCTTAGGAAGCATCACTATGAACAAAACTAGTTAAGGTGAGGTCCAGCTGAGTTATTTAAAATCCTAAAAGATGCTGCTGCTAAAATGCTTAACTCTATATGCCAGCAAATTTGGAAAACTCAGCAGTGGCCACAGGACTTGAAAAGGTCAGTTTTCATTGCAATACCAAACAAAGGCAATGACAAAGAATGTTTAAACTACTGCACAATTGCACTCATCTCACATGCTAGCAAAGTAATGCTTAATATTCTCCAAGCCAGGTTCCAAGAGTATGTGAACTGTGAACTTCCAGATATTTAAGATGGTTTCAAAACAAGGCAAAGAAACCAGAGATAAAATTGCTAGCATATGTTTGATCTTAGAAAAAGTAAGAAGATTCCAGAAAAGCATCTACTTCTGCTTTATTGACTATGCCAAAACCTTTAACTGTGTGTATCATAACAAACTTGAAAATTCTTACAAAGATGGCAATACCAGACCACCTGACCTGCCTCCTGAAAAATCTGTACACAGGTCAAGAAACAACAGTTAGAATTGAACATGGAAAATGTACTGGTTCCAAATTCGGAAAGGATAACATCAAGCCTATATATTGTCACCCTGCTTATTTAACTTATATGTGAAGTACATCATGAGAAATGTTGGGCTGGATGAAGCACAAGCTGGAATCAAGATTGCCAGGAGAAATATCAAAAACTGCAGATACACAAATGACACCACACTTATGGCAGAAAGCAGGGAAGAACAAAGGAGTCTCTTGATGAATGTGAAAGAAGAGAGTGAAAAAGTTGGCTTGAAATTCAACATTCAGAAAACTAATATCATGGCATCCAGTCCCATCACTTAATGGCAAACAGATTTGGAAACAGTAGAAACAGTGAAATACTTTATTTCCTTGGGCTCCAAAATCACTGCAAATGGTGATTGCAGCCATGAAATTAAAAGATGCTTGCTCCTTTGAAGAAAAGTTAAGACCAGTCTAGACAGCATATGTTCTGTCTAGACAGCACAATATTCTTTGTAGTTAAATATATTATTTTCCAGTAATTATGTATGGATGTGAGAATTAGACTATAAAGTAAGGTGAGCACCAAAAAATTAATGTTTTTGAAATGTAATATTGGAGATTCTGGAGAGTCCTTTGGACTGTAAGGAGATCAAACCAGTCAATCCTAAAGTGCATCATTCCTGAATAGTCATTGAAAAGACTGCTGGTGAAGCTGAAACTCCAATATTTTGACCACTTGATGAGAAGAACTGACTCATTGGAAAAAAACCTGATACTGAGAAAGATTGAAGGCGGGAAGAGAAGGGGATTACTCAGGATGATATGGTTAAAGGGTATCACTGACTCAATGGACATGAGTTTGAGCAAGCTCTGGGATTTGATGATGGACAGGAGAGTTTGGTGTGCTTCAGTCCATGGGGTCACAAAGAGTCAGATGTGACTGAGCTACTGAACCTAACTGAACACAATCAAAATCTTTAAGGTAGTCTATGAAGCAGAAGTAGATTTTTTTTTTTAATTTCACTTGCTTTTTTATGATTCAATTGATGTTGGCAATTCGATCCCTGCCTTTTCTAAATGCAGCTTGTACATCTGGACATTCTTGATTCACATAGTGCTGAAGCCTAGCTTGAATGATTGTGAGCTTTATCTTGGTAGCATGTGAAATGTGTGCAATAGTATGGTAATCTGAATAGTCCTTGGCATTACCTTTCTTTGGGGTTGGAATGAAAATTGATCTTTTACAGTCTTGTGGCCACTGCTGAGTTTTCCAGATTTGCTGCCATATTGAGTGCAACACTGTAACAACATATCTTAGGATGAAATAGTTCAACTGGAATTCTGTCAGGTTTGTTTGTAGTAATGCTTTCCAAGGCCCAATTGACTTCAAACTCCAGGATACCTGGCCCTAGATGAGTGACCATACCATCATGGTTATCTGGGTCATTAAGAAATGTTTTGTACAGTTATTCTTTGTAATATTGCCACCTCTTTTAATCTCTTTTACTTCTGTTGGGCCTTTGCCATTTCTGTCCTTTATTGTGCCCATCTTTACATGAAATATACCTTTGGAGTCTCTATTTTCTTGAAGAGATCTCTAATTCTTCCCATGCTATTATTTCTCTCTATTTCTTTGCATTGTTTACTTAGAAGGCTTTCTTATATCTCCTTGCTATTTTTGTGGCTCTGCATTTATTTAGGTATATCTTTCCCTTTTACTTCTCTTCTTTTCTGAGCTATTTGTAAGGCCTCACACAACCACTTTGCCCTCTTGTATTTCTTTTTGGGGGGATGGTTTTGGTTACCATCTTCTATAGAATATTATGAACCGTTGTCCATAGTTCTTCAGGCATTCTGTCCACTAGGTCTAATCCCTTGAATCTATTTGTTACCTCCACTGTATAATCATGAAGGGTTTGATTTAGGTCATACCTGAAAGATCTAGTGAGTTTCCCTACTGTTTTCAATGTATGCCTGAATTTAGAAGTAAGGAGCTGATGGTCTGAGTCACAGTCACTGCAGTTCTTATTTTTGATGACTGTACAGAGCTTCTCCATCTTTTTCTGCAAAGAATATAATCAATCGGATTTCAACATTGACTGTTTGGCGATGTCCATATGTAGAGTCATCTCTCGTGTTGTTAGAAGAGGTTGTTTGGTATGACCAGTTCATTCTTTTGGAAAAATTCTATTAGCTTTTGGCCTGCCTTTTTTTTTTTTTTGTACCCCTAGGCCAANGCCTTTTTTTTTTTTTTTTTTTTTTTGTACCCCTAGGCCAAACTTGCTTGTTTCTCCAGGTATCTCTTGACATCTTGTTTTTGCATTCCAATCCCATTTGATGCCATAGACATCATTTTTGGTGTTAGATCTAGAAGGTGCTGTAGGTCTGCATGGAATCATTCACCTTCTTCAGCATTAATGGTTGCGGCATAAACTTGGATGACTGTGATGTCCCTATCTTTTTCAACCTTAGGGAATGTTCTGGGAGGCGCAAGCGGAGGTGGGGTGGTTGCCTTAAATCAGAAAATGTTGGATAAATTTTTAAAGGTTTGTGTAGAGGGGGAGGGGGCTCACCAGGGCACCTGGCCGCAGCATCCTGTAAGTCCTCTCCTTCCTCGGGAGGTAGAGCACAGTGTCCCTCCTTTTGTTTGCCAATGGCAGAAAATATGATCTGCGTAGAAGGTGGAGACTCAACCATCCACCGCTATAGCCTCTCTCATAGTCTATTTAACAGCCTCATGACGGGGATCCAGAACATTTCTAATCATATTCCATAGAGCAAAAGCATGTACAGGCCCAAGCAAAGTATAATAAGTTTTTAGCTGTTTTCCTAGCTTCACCCAAGTATCTAAGTTAACAGTGCCCTTGTCTGGAAACCAAGGACATTGCTCTTGTACAAATGAAAAAATGACTGAATATTGGATTTTTAACTTTAATTCCTCTCTTACTTAATAACTGCAAAATTACTCATATAAAGAGCTGTTTTTAGTTTGACTCATTGTTACCCATGTCAGAACGTTAAGATGTATAGAAAAGT
The DNA here is from genome assembly GCA_006410935.1 of Redunca redunca. Taxonomy (NCBI): domain Eukaryota; kingdom Metazoa; phylum Chordata; class Mammalia; order Artiodactyla; family Bovidae; genus Redunca; species Redunca redunca. The sequence goes on from SJYQ01018856.1 coordinate 6,489, forward strand.
CTGCCTTAACAAAGGTTTTTACCTTTGCCAAGGGTTCTTTCCAACTCTAAAAAATCAGGTTTCTTTCAATCTCTAGAAAATCAGGTTTCTCTTAAACACTTCAACACTTCCCACTCCTACTCTCTTTGTCTATCCTACAGGGGGTTCTCAGGCACCCTGAGTGGGGTCCTATCCATCCTGAATACTCAACACTGGGGGAACAACAGGGCTGATAACCCTAGTTGTCCAGAGCAATAGGGCTGATGACCCTAATTGCTCGGGGAACCTTCCTTCGAATAGCCTGTTCAGGGCGCCACTTGCCGGGGTCCAGCCCCAGTGGATCCAGGGTTGATTCGAAGGGGAGACAGATAGGCGAGGAAAAAACTTATTTATTTAGAGATATAAGATTAGATTAGGAAGAAATAGTATAGTAGGAAATTTAGGCCGAGACAAAGAGGCTGAATAACTTGGTTTACAGGGAAAACCGATAAAACTTCAAGACAAGAGGTTTGCACCATCTGCGTTAAGCCACCGGCACCCACTTGAATATCAGCGGGTGCCCCGCCTTAGGCTCCCTTTCATGTGGGTCTTAGAAGCCAGGGCAAGTAAGTAGACGTGGTGAACCTCCCTGCTCAAGATAGGAATTCAGCCGAAAAAAGGGAGAAAAAAACGACATGGGGAAGCCCAGCATCGGTGCAAGACTCCAAAAACTTTAATTTTCAAAATCAGCTTATATACCCTAAGTTGTACATAAATAAATAATGGAATATGTAGAGTTATGCAGAGGCAGCAATCCTGACCCTCATTGAGACCAGGCTTTTTTGCATACCCTCCCATATACAAAAAGTCTCAAGTGGTTTACATTTTATTCTGGCCAGGAGGCCTGTTAACATTTTTATGGCTCTCTTCCTGGATAATTGTCTATCAACCAGAAAACTCCTTTCCCCTAGAAGTGTTTTTTCTTTACTCTGCATCACCCGTAAAGTAGTAAATAAAGTTAAATTCCTGTCGAACAAAGGTGCAGTGGGTTATAACAAAGAAAGTACTTAACTCAAAGATCTACCAGGTCTACTACCTGTTTTTCTATATACTAACTATATCTACAAATAAAAGATATGAAAATTTGGCAGCAAGTATTGGCTCAACAAATGAAACCTTTAATCAATCTTATTCTAATGATTTTGACACCTTGGAAGCCCCTACTTTCCTAGGATGTTTTAAGCTTCCTGTGCCTCCCGCAGTCGGGAGGCCTCAGACAATCACATGCGCAGCTGTACGAGTCCTGCAGGCAGGCTAGAAAGCCATCAGAAGGGCTTTTGGATTGAAACACTCTTTCAAATGCAGAAGACTAAAGCCTTGAGTTGACTTTTTTCCAGAGTGTATCAGAAGAGTGGAAAAGCAGAGTACAAAGGTCGGCAGACTTTTGTCTTTTGGGGGTACATGCTCAGGAAATACCAGGGGGAAGCCCTGAGATTTGACTTGCCTTGCCCATCAGATCTCTGCCACATGACCTTGTCAGGGGTGGGATTCCTCACGCTGGCTCCCGGCAGTTTGCCTTGAAAACAAACCAAGATCATTCTGTCATTTTTGAGATTGCACCCAAGTACTGCATTTTGGACTGTTGTTGACTATGAGGGTTACTCCATTTCTTCTAAAAAAGTTTTGCCCACAGTAGTATATATAATGGTCATCTGAATTAAATTGGCCCATTCCAGTTCATTTTAGTTCACTGATTCCTAAAAGGCTGATGTTCACACTTGCCATTTCCTATTTGACCGTATCCAATTTACCTTGATTCATGGACCTAATAATCTAGGTTTCTATGGAATATCATTCTTTACAGCTTTGGATTTTACTGTCATCACCAGACACATCCACAACTGAACATCCTTTCTGCTTTGGCTTAGCCTCTTCTTTCTTTCAGGAGCTATTTCTTTGCTCTTCCCTAGTAGCATATTGGACACCTAGAGACCTGGGAGGCTTATTTTTTCAGTGTCATATATATTTTCCCTTTCCATACTGTTCATGAGGTTCCCAAGGCAAGAATACTGAAGTGGTTTGCCATTCCCTTCTCCAGTGGGCAACACTTTGTTAGTCTCTCCCTGACTAGCAGGCTCATTCCCTTTAGCTGCTCCATGTAGCCAGAAAACATCTCTGTGCTCTGGTTGTCCAAGTGTTGATCCTCTTGAGTGTATGAACACTCACTGGCTGCTGGGTGCTAGTCAATGTGCTGCCCAGGGGCCTGGGCTAAGTCCCTGCTGGAGTTATTGGCTGGAGCCAATCAATATTGGAGGATGCCCAGGAGTGGAGAGCTCCCCAGCCACACCATATAACCAATACTCTTACATAAACGGTACTTGCTACTTATTTCAGAGTCAGAAAGAAAGGTAAAACTAGTTTTGCTGTTTAGCTATAAACAATTCTGCTTAATATTCTCATTTACTCTCTTAATCTCTATTTATTTCCACTATTTTTTATTAAGGTTATTTTAACATTATCTAGTTGTTGTTGTTTACTTAACTACTCACTTTGACTCCATTCCTCTCTAGTTTATATACTTTGTGTCCCCTTTTTGCATTTGTTTCAAAAAGAGAACTTTTTTTAAAGTGTTTAGAGATTTTAGTTTAAAATTCTTCCTTGATCAATTATATTTTTCTTCTGATATTGAAGAAATGATATCATATATTTAAAAAATGCTTTAAAAATCACTCATTATTTCATTGAGGTTTCACTGAGAACTGTTACCAGTTTCAATAAACTGTTGTAATCTCACCAGCGAAGCCTATGGTTGCCTAAGATAGTATTAGCTTTTATCACACAAGTATTGAACGATTAGTACCCCTTTTTAGATACCACATATTTCAAACATTCATATGCATTTTAACAATAATGGATGCTTGACTAAATTTCAAATTAAAAAAAATAAAAGAAAAGAGGAGATGTAATTTTTGGTGAAATGATAGCTAGTAGAAAAGTGTGGCAGCTGCGACAGACCATGCAGAAACACGGCCAAGAGGAGCTACACCACGTTCGAGGTAGGGACAGTGGCCAAGAGGAGCTATCTCACGTCTGAAGTAGTGGTGGCGGCCAAGGAGAGCTACCCCTCATTCAAGGTCAGGAGGGCTGACTCCGTCCAAGAAAAGGAGCAGCCATGAAGAGATACCCCACTTGCAAGGTAACAGAAACCGAAGTAAGATGGTAGATGTTGCTAGAGGGCATCAGAGGGCTGATACACTGAAACCATAATCAAAGAAAACTAGCCAATCGATCACATGGACGATAGTCATGTTTAACTCAATGAAACTAAGCCATGGCATGAGTGGCCACCCAAGACAGACTAGTCATGGTGGAGAGGTCTGACAAAATGTGGTCCACTTGAGAAGGGAATGACAAACCACTTGAGTATTCTTGCTTTGAGGACCCCATGAACAGTATGAAAAGGCAAAATGATAGGATACTTAAAGAGGAACTCCCCAGGTGGGTAGGTGCCCAATATGCTACTGAATATCAGTGGAGAAGTAACTCCAGAGAGAATAAAAGGATGGAGCCTAAGCAAAAACAGTACCCAGTTGTGGATTGGACTGGTGATAGAAGCAAGGTCTGATGCTGTAAAGAGCAATATTGCACAGGAAACTGGAATGTTATGTCCATGAATCAAGGCAAATTGGAAGCGGTCAAGCATGAGATGGCAAGAGTGAACGTCGACATTCTAGGAATCAGCGAACTAAAAGGGATGGGAATGGGTAAATTTATTGAGATTAGCATTATATCCACTGCTATGGGCAGGAAAACCTTAGAAGAAATGGAGTAGCCATCATGGTAAAAAAAAAAAAAAAAGAGAGAGTCCAAAATGCAGTACTTGGATGCCACCTCAAAAACTATAGAACGATCTCTCTTCATTTCCAAGGCAAACCATTCAATATCACAGGAGTCCAATCCTATGCCCCAACTAGTAAAGCTGAAGAAGCTGAAGTTGAACGGTTCTATGAAAACCTACAAGACCTTTTAGAACTAACACCCACAAAGATGTCTTTTTCATTATAGGGGACAGGAGTGCAAAAGTAGGAAGTCATGAAACACCTGAAGGAACAGAAAATTTGGCCTTGGAGTATGGAAAGAAGTAGGGAAAAGGCTAATAGAGTTTTGATAAGAGACACAATAGTCATAGCAAACACCCTCTTCAAAAAACACAAGAAAAGACTCTACACATGGACATCACCAGATGGTCAACACTGGAATCAGATTAATCATATTCTTTGCAGCCAAGATGGAGAAGATTTCCCATGGAATAGAAATTCAAGAAAGCAAAATGGCTGTCTGGGGAGGCCTTACAAATAGCTGTGAAAAGAAGAGAAGCGAAAAGCAAAAGAGAAAAGGAAAGATATAAGCATCTGAATGAAGAGTTCCAAAGAAGAGCAAGGAGAGATAGGAAAACCTTCCTCAGCAATCAATGCAAATAAATAGAGGAAAACAACAGAATGGGAAAGACTAGATATCTCTTCAAGAAAATTATACATACCAAGGGAATATTTCATGCAAAGATGGGTTCAATCAAGGACAGAAATGTTATCGAAGAAACAGAAGTAGAACATATTAAGAAGAGGTGGCAAGAATACACAGAAGAACTGTACAAAAAAGTTCTTCACGACCCAGATAATCATGATAGTGTAATCACTCACCTAGAGCCAGACATCCTGGAATGTGAAGTGAAGTGGGCCTTAGAAAGCATCACTATGAATAAAGCTAGTGGAGGTGATGGAATTCCAGTTGAGCTACGTAAAATCCTGAAAGATGATTCTGTGAAAGTGCTGCACTCAATATGCCAGCACATTTGGAAAACTCAGCAGTGGCCACAGGACTGGAAAGGGTCAGTTTTCATTCAATCCTAAAGAAAGGCAATGGCAAAGTATGCTCAAACTACCGCACAATTGCACTCATCTCACATGCTAGTAAAGTAATGCTCAAAATTCTCCAAGCCAGGCTTCAGCAATACGTGAACCGTGAACTTCCTGATGTTCAAGCTGGTTTTAGAAAAGGCAGAGGAACCAGAGATCAAATTGCCAATATCTGTTGGATCATGAAAAAAAAAACAAGAGAGTTCTAGAAAAACATATATTTCTGCTTTATTGACCATGCCAAAGCCTTTGATTTTGAGGACCACAATAAACTGTGGAAAATTCTGAAAAAGACGGGAATACCAGATCACTTGACCTGCCTCTTGAGAAACCCATATGCAGGTCAGAAAGCAACAGTTAGAACTGGACATGGAACAACAGACTGGTTCCAAACAGGAAAAGGATTACATCAAGGCTGTATATTGTCACCCTGCTTATTTAACATATATGCAGAATGCATCATGAGAAACCCTCAGCTTGGAAGAAGCACAAGCTGGAATCAAGATTGCCTGGAGAAATAACAATAACCTCAGATATGCAGATGACACCACCCTTATGGCAGAAAGTAAAGTGGAACTAAAAAGCCTCTTGAAAGTGAAAGAGGAGACTGAAAAAGTTCGCTTAAAGCTCAACATTCTGAAAACTAAGATCATGTCATCTGGTCCCATTACTTCATGAGAAATGGGGAAACAGTGGAAACAGTGTCAGACTTTATTTTGGGGGCTCTGAAATCACTGTGTATGTTGACTGCAGGCATGACATTAAAAGACAGTTACTCCTTGGAAGGAAGTTATGACCAACCTAGATAGCATAATAAAAAGCAGAGACATTACTTTGCCAACAAAGGTCTGTCTAGTCAAGGCTATGGTTTTTCTAGTAGTCATGTATGGATGTGAGAGTTGGACTGTGAAGAAAGATAAGCAATGAATTGATGCTTTTGAAGTGTGGTGTTGGAGAAGACTCTTGAGAGTCCTTTGGACTGCAAGGAGATCCAACCAGTCCATCCTATAGGAGATCAGTCCTGGGTGTTCAATTGAAGGACTGATGCTGAAGCTGAGACTCAAATACTTTGGCCACCTCATGCAAAGAGTTGACTCATTGGAAAACATTCTGATGCTGGGAGGTATTGGAGGAAGGAGGAGACGGAGACAGCAGAGGATGACATGGCTGTATGGCATCACCGACTCAATGGACATGAGTTTGGGTATACTCCGGTTGTTGCTGATGGACAGAGAGGCCTGGCGTGCTGCGATTCATGGGGTCTCAAAGAGTCCTGACACGACTGAGCAAATGCACTGGACTGAAAGAAACATGGCTCTCCTACTAATTCTATCCAGCAATATTTAGTACTACTCTCAACATATAAAAATAATGACCATAGAAGTTGGTGAAAATGGACTGTCTATGTAAGCTTAATCAAATCATTGACCTAGAAAACTAAGTGGAATTAATTTGACCATATTGAATATTTGAACAATGTAAATATTTCTTTATTAAGGAACTAACTGCACCATCTAGAGTTAATCCAATCTAGCTTATTATGCATTTCCAACTGATCAATTAACATTAATATAACAGGACTTTTACCTCTACTCTTTGGTAAAAGTACTGGTTCTTTTGAGTCTTTAATCAGTTGTCAAATTAATTCTGAGGAGCTTCTATAAATGATACAAGAAGCCTCATTTTTTTTTTTTCCTTATTGGTCCATTTGGCCCTTGGCAAAAAGTCTTCCTCTATTAATCATTAGAAAAATGTTAACTTTCCTTGGCAGAGATGGCTTTGGAATATACATACTATAAATATATAAGGTAATTTTATGGAAAAGTATGTAGATGAAGAAGGATTAGAATCATAAAAATGCAATAGAATGAATGCTCTGGAGAATGTAAAACAAGAGCATTGGGGACCAGGCATCAAGGGCCAAGTGTGAAGTAGTGCTTCAGTGAGAGGAGCTTATAAAGGGGAACCTTAGTTCCAGCCAGTTCGTCTGATCTAAATACAAGAGAAGTGGCACCAGTATAGAAACCTCACAGGCTTATTGTGTCTAATTTTGATTTCTAGAAGTTTAATTATACAGAGCCTTCACTGCTAAAATTTGAGACTAATATTTTTAATATAAGTTGAATAAGTCAATAAAAAGGTACATATATGGAGATTTTGCAAGGACTATATTATCATAGAATATCCATTTAAAGAAATTCCAAAAGGATTTAAAATTCCAAAAAAATTAAATTTAATGAAATTCCAGAAATTCCAAAATAATTACTATCTTAATTGATTTCCTCAAGAAATAATATGCATTAACATATTACATTTTATATCAAATGTTGAATATATAGCCGTGTCCAACTCTTTGCACCCCCATGGACTGTAGCCCACCAGGCTTCTCTGTCCATGGAATTTTCCATGCAAGAATAGTGGAGTGGGTTGCCATTTCCTACTCTAGGGGATATTTTAACACAGGGATCCAACCTGTGTTTCTTTGCATCCTGCATTGGCAGGTGAATTCTCTATCACTAGTGCCATCTATTCTAACACCTGTACTTTTCACATTTCTCAGTAAGAATGGTAGAACTACTGCTTTCAATTAGGATAATCCTTCACCATTTAGAGGCACTGGGAACATGAGTGGTGTTCCTAGGTGCTGCAGTTACTGGATGGTGCTACTGTAGCTTGTGGCCCATCCCGAGTGTCAGTGTTCCCTTTGCTACTGGGAAATACTAGACGACACATTATCATATCAGGCCAGAGTTCTTTTTTTAATGTACCTGTTTATGAAGAGGGGAATGAGTGGAGTGGCAGTTTGACTTAAATAGCTCTGCTTTTAGTTCGCCAAAAGTCAGTTTTTGGAATTCTTGTTTTGGCATATCTGCATTCTGTCTTTAGATAGAAGAGGAAATTTATGTTGGGTACAAGTGGGAAATACAGTCATCTTTAGATGATTTTATACATATTTTCTAAAGAACTGATTTCCAAAACTGAAGTACTCTTAAAAAGTATAGTTGTAGATATCACCTTATAGGTTTGTTCAGATTTTTTGAAACTGTATTTCTATTCTGACTGTGATATAATATATGCTTTTCCCCACAATATTAGTGATAAACAATTGACTGGAAAAATTTCAATCGTTAACTCCTAGTTTTTGGGTATCTGGTCACTACATCTCTCCTATTCCCATGATTTATAAACAAAACTATAAAACTGTTCTATATGTCTGTATCTCTTTTTCTGTCTCACATACAGGGTTATTGTTGCCATCTTTCTAAATCCCATATATGTGCATTAGTATACTGTATTGGTGTTTTTCTTTCTGGCTTACTTCACTCTGTATAATCGGCTCTAGTTTCATCCACCTCATTAGAACTGATTCAAATGTATTCTTTTTAATGGCTGAGTAATACTCCATTGTGTATATGTACCACAGCTTTCTTATCCATTTATCTGCTGATGGATATCTAGGTTGCTTCCTTGTCCTGGCTATTATAAACAGTGCTGTGATGAACACTGAGGTACACATGTCTCTTTCAATTCTGGTTTTCTCGGTGGGTATGCCCAGCAGTGGGATTGCTGGGTCATAAGGCAGTTCTATTTCCANCAAGATATTTGTTGCTGATAATTCATACTTTTAATTAGTAGGAGTCCTTCTTTGGGAGGAATAGGAGAAAGCTTTGCTCCGGCTGCCAAGCAAGCACATCTGAATGGATGTTCCTTTTTGGAGTCTAGTGTACTTAAGACAGGCTTGCTCTCACTGCACTGCCCTTCACAATTCTTAATTCCTTTGTTCAGAGGTAAGGGAACAGTCCTCCCAGTGCCTTTCTACCAGCCTCCATCAGTTCTTATCCATGAAAGTCCTGGTGCCAGTGGAATTGATTAAGAGATGGGCTTTTAACAGGGGGGTAAAATTTATCTGCAGGATATTGGTTAAGGAGAAGGACAGCAAGAGCTCTTTGTGGGAGGATTGCCTTTCAGAAGGTACTTATTTGAAGTGAGTTAAAATTGGAGGTGGGGAGAAGGACACTGTTTTGTCAGTTTAAGGTTGCAAAGTCAGAGTAAGATTGAGCATTTGCTATGAGCCAGGCACTGTTTTAAGCATTTGCCCATGTTAACTCATTCTTACAACAACCCCCGAGAGACATAATTTTACAAGTAAGGAAACTGAGGCCCAGAGAGGTTTAAGAGGTTATTAAATCTTTTGTAGAACTTTGTTTAGGTGAGCTTGCCATTATCTCCAGAACTTGAACTCCATTGTAGAGAGTTTGGCCCAGGGATGGAATGGAGCAGTGGTTGTGATGGGGTGGAGAAGACTTACAGAATACTTGAATTATACACGTGAATCTGGCAGACCAAATCCCTGTACACATTTTTAAAAATATTTATTTATTTGACTAGGCCGAGTCTCAGTTGCAGCACACAAGATCCCCAGTCTCCACTGTGGCATGCAGGAGCCTCAATTGTGGCCTGGGGGATTTAGTTCCCTCACCAGGGATGGAACCCAGGCCCCCTGCATTGGGAGCATGGAGTCCCAGCCACTGGACCACCAGGGAATTCCCCCCTGTGCTCATTTGAAACTCCCACTCTCATCCCAAGCCAGAATTCATTCTTGCAAGTGGCAGATATGCTTGGGGAACTTTCTGTGGTCCTGCCATCTGCTTCTCTTCCCCTACAGTTGGCTATAGCATGACTTTAGCCACAATATTTTAGAAGTCTTCAGAGAGAGTGATTTTTTTTCCTCAAAGGTTTATGTTTTACTTCTCAAAGGGAAAGCATCTAATAAAAAGATATTTATTATCGGGACAAAATTATCCTTAAATCCCACCCACTCATATCGTTTAATTTATGTAAACAGACAGTCTTTGCTTCAGTTTTCATTAAGTCGGTAACATTATGAGCTATTAGACTTTGAAACCCTTTTTTTCAAGTGCCTGTGGGTCTGCTGTATTTGGGACTCCTAGGATATATCCAGATATATGGGGTCCATGTAGATACTTTATGCTTTCAGAAAGCACAAGATTCTGTATCCAAGGTGGTTTGGGGTTGTTTGGAATGCTTATGAACAATAAGAGTGCAACTCGCAGAGCTCAGATAGTTCTCATCTTTGGCTAAAAATAAGATTGTATATCCATTTCCCAGTCTTCAGAGGTGGTGATTTACCAGAGATACAAACCACTTCCCTTGTCAGAACATCACACATTGAAGATGGAGCTGCCCGTAAATAAGCAGAAGAGAGCGTGTATCGAGGACAGACGTGCAGTTACTGTGTGTGTGGGGTAGCGTCACTACGTGTGATACACACATACACTATACTGTGTGTCGGGGGTAGCGTTCAGTGGCTGGGAGTGTCCTTTCTCAGCACTAGTAAGAAAGGACAGGGAGTCAGCTGATACCGGGTGTAGGCTCAGCCGCACAGTGTGTGTAGGACGTGTATGAAGTTTTGACATGCATGAAGAAAAGCACCACTTGGAGTCCAGGCTTTATTAATACAGTTGGTAGGGGGAAGTCATTTTTTTCTAAACTGCATATTTTAAATTGTTACATGATAATCTTAGTAGGTCATCTCATATTCCATGTGTAAATAACTCTTAGTTTAAAAATAAAGATGATTTGTACTGCTTAGTGTTTTTATTTTACATTTTTGGCCAGTGGTAGGCAAAATGTACTTTCCAGCTCTATCAGAGCAATTTTCTGTAGTGAAATTAACGTATATTGTATTTATCAAAATAAAGAGATTGCCACCTTATGTTTATCAGCTGTTATCCTTCAGATGGCATTTTAGAAAGTAACTGTTGTGGCATGTTCATATTTAGAACCATAAAAAATATTCTGAAAACTTCTAAGAGCTCAGCATTTTACTCTTTTATAAAAACCAAGAACTAGTACAAAGCTTAACAAAATAGTGTGACATTTATATAATAGTCCTACCTATGTGGCATATCAGCATAGTATTTCTTTCTTAAAACAATAATAGACTCCTGGAATTATGCTCAGGCAGCAGAACCTGTGACGTGTTTACCAAATATTTAGTATGTATTTATTTACTGAACAAATGCTTACTACTTTTTACTTACATGGCATGCCACCATAGTAGGTACTCGCTCAGTTGCTGTTCTTATTCAGTGGAGAAAACAGACAAAAATTAATAAAATCTAAAAGAGAAAATTACAAATGGTGCCATATGTGACTACGGGACAGATGCGACTGAGCAGCAGCAGCAGACCGTTATTAATATAGACTCACACGAAGTATAAACTCTGTTTCATCTTCTTGACTTGGTATTTCATACTGATATCTCATTGCATGATGACTTTGGAAAGAGCTGATAGATTCAACCAAATTCTGTATATACATTTATTTATGCAACAACAAAAAATTTTCTGAATGCCTATTTGCCAGGCACAATTCTAGGCCCAAGAGAAAGAGCATAAGACAAATCAAAGTCATTGTGTTCATGGTGCTTTCTCCCTAGTGGGAAGTCATTAAACAAATATGTAATAAATGTCAGTTCAGTTCAGTTCAGTCGCTCAGTCGTGTCCGACTCTTTGCGACCCCATGAATCGCAGCACGCCAGGCCTCCCTGCCCATCACCAACTCCCGGAGTTCACTCAGACTCACGTCCATCCAGTCAGTGATGCCATCCAGCCATCTCATCCTCTGTCGTCCCCTTCTCCTCCTGCCCCCAATCCCTCCCAGCATCAGAGTCTTTTCCGGTGAGTCAGCTCTTCGCATGAGGTGGCCAAAGTACTGGACTTTCAGCTTCAGCATCATTCCTTCCAAAGAACACCCAAGACTGATCTCCTTTAGAATGGACTGGTTGGATTTCCTTGCAGTCCAAGGAACTCTCAAGAGTCTTCTCCAACACCACAGTTCAAAAGCATCAAGAAGTGATAAATGATACCAAGAAGAAGAAAGTGAACTGAGAGGATAGAGAGTTAGCAGACTGCTGTTTTATTTGGGTAGACTGAGGAGTCTTTTTGAAGATAAACATTTCCCCCCAGTTTTCCTTCCTTTGTCTCTAGGGTCAGTTCAATAAATGAACGCAGGATGCAAGATCATTTTTGTATCTGTTGGCATTACCCACATATTCATTAAGAGAGCTGTGAGGAGGTCCTGCTTCTTTCCAGTTCCTTACCACTAAGAGAGATTAATAGTACTGAATTATTTTCTTTATTCCTGTATCATTCTTGCTTAAGCACCTTCAACCATGACATCCATCCCTTTACCTTTTGTCCAAAAAGTATGCCTTGGTATCTGTTCCAGTTTTCCAAAATCTTGGGATATGGTGAGTCATTTGATTAGAAATTATATTGTACAATTAAATGTCTTCCAGATGTTTGATTTTACTGTGGGATTCCTTCTGGAGAGAACTGTTTTAGCCAAGTCTTTCTCTTTGTAGTGAGAATTTGAAAAATTTCATCAAATTTCATGGCTGGAATTTGATGTCTTGGGTGATCTTACAGTGATCCCAGCCTCAATGCTCAAAAGCCCTAATTAAAGTTGTACACTGCACAAATGTTCTATAGCATAGCACAAATCTAAAATAGGTAACTGGCAGCCACCCCACACCTCACTGTTGGCTAACTAACTTGTCCCATAAATAGCTCTGTGTTATGCGATCGGACAACTACAACTATCAGAGAAGGGATTTTTGTTTCATAACACACTTGTGTGGTCTCTGGTGTTCAACAAAACCAAAGTTCTAATTCACCAGACCCTGACTGTAGCACAAGTTATAGGAGAATTGTACAAATCAGTCGTCAGATTAGTTCTGGAAGGGATTCAAGATATCCCTGCCTTGTATCGAACTCCACACTGTGGATCATAGTGTTAGAGCAAGATTCAGTTTTAGTCCCCTTTGTGTACGTGAAAGTACAACTTTTTTTTGGCCACTCGGCATGTGGGATTTTAGTTCCCTGATCAGTGACCAAACTCAGAAGCTCCCTGCAGTGGAAGCGCGGAGTCCTAACCACTGGGCCAGCAGGGAGGCCCCTGTGCTCATGAAAGTAATGCTGCTGCCACAGTCTGGTTTCACCCCGAAGGGTTTCTGCCAAATGAGTTAAAAATTCTTAGGTGAGCCTGAAAAGGTATCATGGCAGTTTTATAAAACTGTTTTCCTGAAATCAAGTGAGTGTTTTAAAAATCTACCCACTATTGGAACATAATGGGTTTTGTTTCTGACTCTTAGCTGGAATATATTGTTTTCAATGTCTGCAAGATTTTTAAATGCTTTAATTGTAACAGAACATTGCTTCATAAGTACCTTAGCAGTAACTCAGAAGGTGAACCTTGGGGTTATTTTCCAGATAAGTCTGTTCCTTTGATGTGCAAATAATTACTGTTTAGATAAATAGTAATAATACGTAGGGTTCAATCCATGCATAAGGTATTACACTTTTCTTTGACTGGGTCTTTTTCAAAATGGCAGTGTGTTTTATTGCACCTTTTAAAAGTAAAAATACGAAATCTAAAATAAGTGATTATTTAACAAAATCCCTGTGCTACTTATTTATCATTACTGTTGAAATGCTGCTTACTATTACTTCAAGTTTGGAACACATGTAAAAGAAAGAATATGTCTGTGATATCAAAACTATAGGCAGCTCTTTCCTTAATGCTGAATTTGTATTTTTCATTATAGGACTTCTGTACATTTTGTAGTCAGAGTTTCATAGACCCAGTTGTACACCTTTCCATGGCTGCACTGAAAGCATTTTGAAGCTAAAATTCAGTTTAAGAATACCAATCTTCAGTCTATCAAAAAGGGCTTAAATGCATTTATTGCCAGCCTTTATAATCGAGTATTTACTCTAGTGGATTTAAAAGGGGGAAAAAAAGACCAATGCAAACCTCTTTGTTTAACAGATTGTAAACCATGGCTGTGTGGATACAAGCCCAGCAGCTCCAAGGAGATGCCCTTCATCAGATGCAAGCACTGTATGGTCAGCATTTCCCCATTGAGGTGCGCCATTACTTATCCCAGTGGATTGAAAGCCAAGCTTGGTAAGTGAACAAAGGTTTTTCTGTCATATTTTGTGAGGCACAACCATATTGAAGTTTTATCAGAAAGATAACATAATGAAGACTCTAAAAGTTGTCCATTTGTAAAGAAAACTATGTGACTCATAGTTTTAAATTTTAAGAAGATGGAATAACTACTGGGATTTTTTTTTTAAATAGGGTTTGTTTCCTTTAATAATAAATTCTGGATAAAAGCATTATAATATTGCTGCTCATAAAAAACAGTTAACACATTGGTACCATCTATGGTACTAGGTACTGTGGTACTACTGGGTACTATGGTACTAACACATCAGTACCATCTTTTAGATTCCATATATACACGTTAATATATGGTATCTGTCTTTCTCTTTCTGGCTTACTTTACTGTGTATAATAGGCTCTGTGTTCATCTACCTTATTAGAACTGACTCAAATGTGTTCCTTTTTATAGCTGAGTAATATTCCACTGTGTACATGTAACCACAACTTCTCTAGAGACACAAAGGACAGACTTTTGGACACAGGGGAAGGAGAGGGTGGTATGATTTCAGAGAATAGCATTGAAACATACACATTACCATATGTAAAACAGATAGCCAGTGGGAATTTGTTGTATGACTCAGGGAACCGAAAGCTGGTGACATCCTAGAGGGGGTGGTATGGGGAGGGAGGTAGGAAGGAAGGAGGTTTAAGAGGGAGGGGACATGTGTATACTTTTGGCTGATTCATATTGATGTATGACAGAAACCATCACAATATTGTAAAGTAATTATCCTCAAATTAAAAATAAAATTTTTTAAAAAGTCAACAAAACTGAGTACCTAGCAGTGTTGTAGTTAGTGGAGTTCATATGAAAACCTTGAAGCCCTTGTCCACAGAGTGTAGTATTTAATGGGTCAGATAAGGTATGCATATGCATAAAATTTAATAAAGTGTATTATCAACAAGTTTAACAATGATGACTTTGGTGTCTTCAAATTTATATGTAATTTGCATATATATGTATATATAGACTAAAAGACAATACACCAAAATGTTAACAATAATTACTCTTAATGGCAGATTCAACAACCATGTTTATTTTGCTGATTTCTCAAATTACTGTTTATATATCCAGGGGAAAATTGTTTTTAAATTATTTCAAAATTAGTACATTGCAGTAGACTGTCGACAAAGCCTTATAATCAAGAACGCTGTTGCACGCCAGGCCGCAGGCTGTCTGGTGCTCTGAGCAGGGCCTGGGCACATGCCAGTTACCAGTCTTGAGCTGATCTGTCATGTTCTTCAGATACTTCAGGCCTCCATCATCATGGCCAGGAGAACAGGAGAAACCAGCCTTTATGGTGCTATTTGAGGCAAGCTGTTATACCCATCAGTAATGTTGCCTCAGAATCATTGCGATCTTGTGTTAGTAGCAGACTTCTGTTCCAAAGCTGGAGCGAACCAAAGGAAGGCAATTTTCTAGGCAATTAAAAAAATCTCAGCCTCATGCAATTAAGTGAGGGAAAAAAAGGTACTGAATGTGAGCATGTCAACTGCACCTCATCTGGTGCTTTTCCATTTCATTTTCATTTTCTTTTAGAGATTTGGAGAGTTCACGAAAACATTAGTAGGAAGTTCCTGTTGATCTAAAATTTCATTTAGTAGATTTCCCATGTATGTAGTCGTCTTACCAAACGAACGTTAAAAGACTTGTGTTTATGTCAAGGAAAACCTGAATTTTATTCAGTTTTGGGTTTAAGAATATAAAGATTTTAAGTAAAACATCTTCAGTTCTTCATGTTTAAGCTAAGAATGTTTATACATATATATGTGTGTGTGTGTGTCTGTATATATATATGTATATGTATACATATATGGAAGAGAATTAAGTTTTAAAGTACGAGAACTTGTGGTACTTGATTACCATGAGTTTTGCTCAGAGATTGGCTCTTCTCAAGAGTGGATTCACTACTCAGTGATCTGTGGTGACCTCAATGGTAAAGAAATCCAAAAAAGAGGGGATATATGTATACATATAGCTGATTGACTTTGCTCTACGATAGAAACAAACACACCATTCTAAAGCAACTATACTCCAAAATATTCTTTTGAAGAGTGGATTCCTCCGATGAGGAGCATTATTGCCATTCAGAACAGAGTTGCAGGGCTGCCTCCATTCCTTCAAGGCTTTTATTTAGACATATTTGGTACATAGCACACATATTTAAATTTTGGCTTTCTCCACTGCCTTCTCAAGAGGGCAGATTCGAGCATATTATTTGATGAAGTAATGTTACCAGTGCTTTGGTATACCTGTTTGTGCCCCTGTTAGAAATTAGTTTCTACCTAACTTCAGAGCTGTGTAGAGATGACAGAGCTGCTTAGCTATCACCAGATCTCTTGTTTGGCTGCAGACCCACCAGCAGTAATGAATGTTATTTCAATCTGACAGCTGTTAGGTTTCTTCAGCAAGCAGAGTTAAGTAACTCAGTACTGCCCAATAGCAATTGTTGATTAAGTTGTTTTAAAAAAGAGAGAGAGTCAGAGATGGGGAGAGGGGGAAGAGTGGGGGAAGGAAGAGAGAGGAGGAGGAAGGGGGGGAGGGAGACCACCCAAGCCCTGCCACCAGTTAAGTGGCTCTGAATTACTGTGAAGCCTGTAAAGTGATTTTTCTGGTTCAATGGAGGAGTCAGCACTGCCTACATGTCCCAAATCTGCAGCTAGTGATACAAATGCCTGCTTGTGTGAATACGTGTAGGCTTCATCTGTCTTAATATCATATTTCCAGGGCTTCTTAGAAGTAACTCCATTAACTCGCCTGTCTTTACTTAAGAAATACTCCCTGTGAAATTAGCAACACATGCAAGTCGAGGCTGGCAAAAACACACAGAGCACTCTTGACCCTGTGCCCCCTTCCACCCTTGAAGGGGTAACTATAAATAGGAAATTATCAGAGTCCTTATTTCCTTCAGAGCACACAAAGCACTTTCCTTTTCCCTTCATTCCTAGAAGCAAATAGCATAAGCACCAGAGCGAGTCAGCAGGAGAATGGGCAGTTCACTGCAAAGAAAAAAGAGAAAATGTACTATACCTTCCACTAAGGTAACTAGTGGATTGGAAATAGATTTAATGTAGATATTTAGTCAGTTTGAATTGGACAGTTGCCTAAAATTTGCAGTGAGTATTATAAAGAAATCACTTGAGCCCCAGAAAAGGTCTGATGCATTGAGGCTGCATTTATACAGGCTGTGTGCATGTATGTATACATATGTATGTAATTTCTTTCCCCTAGGGACTCAATAGATCTTGATAATCCACAGGAGAACATTAAGGCCACCCAGCTCCTGGAGGGCCTGGTGCAGGAGTTGCAGAAGAAGGCAGAGCACCAAGTGGGGGAAGACGGGTTCCTACTGAAGATCAAGCTGGGGCACTACGCCACGCAGCTCCAGGTGGGCGTGAGTTCGGGGCCACGCTCCATGTGAGCCCCAGGCCACACTGCGTTCTCTTCCCTGCAGGGGCTCTTCCTTCATTCAGAGGTTTTCTCTCTCTCCTTTCACATGTTGCCAAGCCACATGTGACACGTGTAAAGTTCTTATTGTTTGGTTTTGTGATTGTAGCTGCCATTTTTAAACCTTTTGCTTGAAAACCATTTCAAATTTATAGACAATTACAAGATTGATACTAAGAACATATGCTCAGACTCACCATTATTAACATTTGCTTTACAACATTCTCCCTCTGTGCACATGCATGTGCACACACGTGCGCAGGTGCGCACACACACATGCACAAATGCACGCATGCACAGACATGCACACAGTTTTTCATCACTCGAAAGTTGTATGCATCATGCCCCTTTGTCCCTAAAGTACTCCAGTGTCCATTTTCTAAGCATATGAACCTTCTCTTATTTAGTTACAGTGCAGTTACCAGCTGACTTACTAACATCCTTTGGGACATTTTTCTCCCCCTCCAGTCCAGAATCGCGTTCAAGATCACTTATTGCATATAGTTGTCATGTCTCTTTAAGGAACCATTTGTCAGTCTCCCTTTGTCTTTCATTGCATTGACATTTTAAAAATAATTCAGCTCCTCTGTTTTTTAAAGGTAAAGTGTAGCTTATTTGGGGTTTGTATGACATTTCCTCATGATTAGATTCAGGGTACACACCCCTGATCAGAATTGGAAATAAGTGGTGTTGTGTCCTCCTCAGACTATCACATCCAGAGGTGTACCGCGTCCGCCTTCTCCTCCTTGGTGGCAGTAATTTTGGTTGCTCAGTCAAGGTGGTGTCCAGTTTCTCCTCTGATACGGCCTTTTAAAAATGTATTCTGTTTCCATGCATGGTTCCCTTACTTTAAGCAATTTAAGATGCAAGAAATAAAATAATTTTACCTTCCTCTTGTAATTGAGTTTCCCACAACATGCTTTTCTTGTCCCCATTCACACCGGAAGAGCAGCAGTTCTCATGGTTGTGTTACCAAGCGTCTCCTCCATCCTGAGGTTTGGCCCTCTGCTCTGAGGTGAGGTTCTGCCCATAGCATGAAGCAGAACAAAGTGATGTTTGCTCTTGGATTCTTTCAGAACACATACGACCGCTGCCCCATGGAGCTGGTGCGCTGCATCCGCCACATTCTGTACAATGAACAGAGGCTGGTCCGAGAAGCCAACAACGTGAGTGCCCCGTGGGCTCGGGGAGCCCTTTCTTGCCCAGCTCGTTCTGGGCGCAGCTTTGTCAGGATCTCTCAGGGTACATCTGTTGGTGTCTCTATAAACAGAGCCTTGTCCTAAGAGCACAAAGGAAACAGAAAACTGATCTCTGATCTCGACTGGCTTGTAACCTTGATGAGATCACAACCACAGAACAATGTGAACAAGTGCAAAATAATTTAACCCCGATTGAATAGTGTTTGAGGAGAGGCAGGGAAATTCAGGGATCCCTGGTGGTTCAGTTGGTAAAGAGTCTGCCCACAGTGTGAGAAACCTGGGTTGGATCCCTGGGTCGGGAAGATCCCCTGGAGAAGAGAATGGCTACCCACTCCAGAGTTCTTGTCTGGAGAATTCTGTGGACCAAGAAGCCTGGCGGGCTACAGTCCATGTGGTCACAAAGAGCTGGACACAGCTGAGCAACTCACACACACATGCTTATATTCAGGTGAGATTGCTTAAGAACAGCCCCTTCTCAGCCCCCCTCAACCCGGTGTTGAAGGAGTAGACCCACCCAGGCCAGGTCGATGACTCGATCCACACAGCGCTTGTTGATGCCTCGCCCGTCACTTCACTTGGAGACTCTAGGACGCCGCCCCTGAAC
This sequence comes from Redunca redunca, assembly GCA_006410935.1. Classification (NCBI taxonomy): domain Eukaryota; kingdom Metazoa; phylum Chordata; class Mammalia; order Artiodactyla; family Bovidae; genus Redunca; species Redunca redunca. The sequence goes on from SJYQ01018856.1 coordinate 25,650, forward strand.
AGTTCATGCTCTTCGCCCAGTCACGAGGTCTTGAGGGAGGACACAGATGACATGTGTTCACACAGCCATGTCCCCCGCTGTGCCCCCAGCACCTGGCACAGTTGGCTTCCAGTGAATGACTCTGAAATGAGGGGTCATCGTTACTAGTGGGAAAACTCCTGAGACACGCTGAGTTCTGGTCTCCAGAGAGAACTCAGATGTCTCCTGCGTGTAGGTCAGAGCCTTTCTGCAGCACTTCATGAAGATGCCGTGTTCCTCTTCTTCCCACTCTGCCCCAACTCTCACAAATAACATTTGCAGTTCTCTGACTCAAAATTTAGCCTTTGGCATCTCGGCCCAGTTATAGTGCGAGCATCGCCCTTTCTCTGGGACTAAGGCCTGAGGCTTCCTCCCATCCTCTCTGCCCGGCTCACTGCCACCCACTCTGTCTCTCTGCTCTGTCTCCAGGGTACTTCTCCAGCTGGAAGTCTCGCCGATGCCATGTCCCAGAAACACCTTCAGATCAACCAGACATTTGAGGAGCTGCGATTGGTCACACAGGACACAGAGAATGAGCTGAAGAAGCTGCAGCAGACTCAAGAGTACTTTATCATCCAGTATCAGGAGAGCCTGAGGATCCAGGGTGAGCCTGGTGTGGGAGGGTGGTGCGTGTCTGGAGGACCAGAGTGAGGACTGGCAAGAAGCTGGTTGGCTTAGAAGAGAACCAGTTCTCTGTTTAGAGGTGTTTTCCTCTCTCTGAGGTAGCAGAGAATCCTATGTGTTGAAGGCAGCGCCGGAGGTTGAGGCTTTGGAAGGGACAAATCCAGGCACTGGTCCTGGGAGAGAAGGTTGGGGTCTCACTCTGGCCCCCCACACCCAAGGAGCTGCTGGTCTGTAAGGAAAAGCATTTCCTTTTGTGGGAGGGGCACGTAGACTAAGGAAGCAGTATCAGATGCACTTTGTACGTGGCAGGCATTTTGGAAGTGGTGCTTTATTGAAATGGTAAACTTTCTGAACAGGGAGCGTATTAGGAACAGAGAGCTGTGTTCTGCAGCCTTTTAGTATTGTTTTGTTCGGTTATTCAGACAGGCCGTGCCGGGGCAGAGCAACTAGTGCATCTCAGTTAGCCCTGTAGACGGAGGAGCCCCTACCTGGGGCAAATCCTGCTGGTGCCTTGGTCAGAATCAGTCTGGAAGGTGTGGAGCCCCGCCAGCACCCCCTATTGACCTTTCAGAGTTTGGCAGTGTGACTTTAATTGAGGGGTGCTTGGGGGATGCCAAGGGTTTGGTTCCAGACCACTACAGTAAAGTAAATATTGCAGTAAAAACAATTCACATGAGTGTTTGGTTTCCCAGCGTGTATATGTTATGTTTCTACTACGCTGTAGTCCAGTAAGTGTGCAATAGCATTGTCTAAAAAAGAAGTATGTACCTGAATTTAAAAAATGCTAATGAGCCCAACCTTCAGTGAATTGTAGTAGTAACATCAAAGATCACTGGTCACAGATCACCACAGCAAATATAGTAATAATGAAAAACTCTGAAATAGTGCAAGGATTACCAAAATGTGACCCAGAGATAAGAAGTGAGCCAATGGTGTTGGAAAAAACAGCATCAGTAGGCTTGCTTGCTTGCCACAAGGTTGCTGCAAGCATTCAATTGATATTTAAAAAAGAACACAGTATCTATGAAGTATAATATATTGCACCAGGATAGAATGAAGTGGCCCTGTAGTTTGCTTTCCCTGGTTACGTGCCCTGCTCAAAACCTCAGACGCTTCAGCTCAGCCAGCCAGCCGTAAAAGCACACGTGCTGCACATGCCATGCCCTTCTCTACTGCCATGCCTGTGGGCTCCATCTTAGAACTGTATTAACACCACTTATTCTTTCTGTCTTCTGCGGAAGAATATAAATTTGTTGAGAGGGAACACTCTTTTATCTCTGTACCCTAAGATTTGTTGTTGTTGTTGATGATGTTGTCATAGTTACCAAGTCTTGTCCAACTCTTTGGGACTTGGTGGACTGCAGCATGCCAGGCTTCCCTGTCCATCACCAACTCTCGGAGCTTGCTCAAACTCATGTCCATCGAGTTGGTGATGCCATCCAACCATCTCATCCTCTATCGTCCCCTTCTCCTCCTGCCCCCAATCTTTCCCAGCATCAGAGTCTTTTCCAGTGAGTTGGCTTTATGCATCAGGTGGCCAGAGTGTTGGAGCTTCAGCATCAGTCCTTGCAATGAATATTCAGGGTTGATTTCCTTTAGGATTGACTGGTTGGATCTCCTTGTAGTTCAAGGGACTCTGAGGCCAGCACAGCCCAAGTTAGAGCTGGTGTTGAGTGAATGATAGATGATGACCCTGGCATGTCTTCCTCCCCTCTGCATCCATACCAGACTGACCCCCTCCTAAATTAGGAGATTTCAGGCTGTTATTTCTACCCAAGGCCATTGACTGGCTGACAAAATGGATGCTCCTATTCTTGGGTTTTCTGTTTCCTACTTGTGAGGTGGGGTTTGTCCCCATCCTGCAGTGTCAGTTCAGTCTCATTTATCAAGTGCACACATCAGAAACACAGATGACTGATCTGTTTGTGTGAGGGCAGTCTCAGCTCCCTCCAGTGGAGCAGACAATTGCCTCACGTCTCCTGGCGTCCTTCCCAGAAGCTTCTGCAATTTGCCAGGAGAGATCTAAGTGGGTCACTTGCATAAGGAAGCCAGGTTCCAGTGTTGGGATTATCACTGTCTCCCTGTGGGTGGCAGGATTCCGAGTGGCTGTCCAGATTGTTCTGCTCTGTTCCTTGCCTGCTCAGTCCCCTGCAGTCAGAATGGAGCCATATTTCTAAGTTCTCTTCTAGTTCTGGGCTTTCCTGGCTGAATAGAGTAGCTTTAGTCTGTCCCATCCTTGCATGTCCGGCCTCAGAGGCCTGCCAGGAGCTTGACCAAGACTTGTGACTGACGCTCATGTCTTCTAGACTCAGCCCCAGGGAGGCCCCTGAGATGTGCAGAAAGGCCGCTGGCGAGGGTCGGATGCCAGCACTGGGGACAGTGGTTACCTGTGGAGGGAGGGATGGGGTTCCCAGCAGGGGAGGGGTACAGGTGCTTCACCATGAGAGTGCTTGATTTCTTACGCGGCTTCTTGATACACAGGTGTTCCTTGTATCATCCTCTCTACTTCCTGTGTCTTAAGTATTTCATCACAGGTTGTTTGCAGAGGGAGTCAGTGAGGCCTGGTTACATATTCTGCCATTGATGAGCTGCCTGAGAGCTGGTGTGGAGAGCAACTGCCTCGCTGTCCTGAGAGAATCTCACTGCTTTCGTGTCCCCAGTGGCCGCAACTCTCTCTGTGTCTCTCTTCTGGTTGGTCAGCTGAGCTCACAGTGACCAACCTGGATAAGCATGTTAGGGACCTTCACCGCCTGAAGGAACCCCCCTTCCCCGAGGAGAGGCTGCTGAGCCTGGGGGACGGGACAGAGCCCGCGGAGCAGAGCCTTCTGATGAGGCTGTGCCCGTGAGGCTGGGGCTGAGAGCTGCCCCGTCTGCCTTTCATCCCCTCATGTAACCCATTAACCATGACTGACTGCCCTCTGGGGCCAGCGGGGCCGGGCAGCTTCCTGAGCATTTTCTGTCTCATCACTTGTTTCACCTCCCAGCAGCCGCTGAGGTAGGGGCCTCATGATGCTCCCCTTGTACAGATGGGAAAACTGAGGCATAGGAGAGTGGGGTGACTTGCCCAAGTTCACCCACCTGGTGAATGGTGGGGTTCACTTCAGACCAGACATGGTGGCTCCAAGCCAGACCCCGCATGGGGTGAGGAGGGCTGAGTAGGGGATTGGCCAGGGCAGGCTCCTCCTCAGCTGTCCCCAGGCTTCCATCTNGCCTTCCTGGGGGTGGAGCTGGGTGTGGGCCTGGTCCCGGCCTGGGCGCCTGCCAGCTTCTGGCCTGGAGGACGGGGGTGAAGCCAGTGTCCTTCCCTTGGGCCCTGGGGCTTGCGTTCAGGTGTGAGAAGTTGGCAGAGATCATCTGGCAGAACCGGCAGCAGATCCGCAGAGCCGAGCACCTCTGCCAGCAGCTGCCCATCCCCGGCCCCGTGGAGGAGATGCTGGCTGAGGTCAACGCCACCATCACTGACATCATCTCAGCCCTGGTGACCAGGTGACTCCTGGCCGCGCCCTGCTCCCATCTGGTTGCTCTGGGGGGCGGGGGGGCAGCAGGGTCTTTGCAGATGGGGAGCTCTGGCTTAAATCCTTCAGTTTCTGCCTCACACCCTCATCCCATCCCTCTCCATCCCTTGTTCCTATGGCCTCTTGCTGTCGACCTCGCCCAGTATTTCTCGTGGACACTACACAGGCGTTTGTCTCCTGCAGCTCATTTCAGCTGCTGAGTTCCCTTCACTGCCTTCCTTCCCGCCAGCTCCCCTGACTCACAGTGGCCCCCAGGGAGGGTGGACTGTGCCCCAAGCCCTTCCTTCACCTGCTCAGCCTGGTTCAAAGCAGCCTCCCCACGTGGAAGGTGGGGCCAGAGTCCTGTCCCCTGAATTCTCTCCTGTCCCCGCAGCACATTCATCATCGAGAAGCAGCCCCCTCAGGTCCTGAAGACCCAGACCAAGTTCGCGGCCACCGTGCGCCTGCTGGTGGGCGGGAAGCTGAACGTGCACATGAACCCGCCCCAGGTGAAGGCCACCATCATCAGCGAGCAGCAGGCCAAGTCACTGCTCAAGAACGAGAACACCCGCAAGTACGTTGCCCTGGAAACAGAAGGAAAGGGATCCCAGCTCCTGGCAAGTCTAGGCCTGGCCCTTCCTGTGTGGGAGCGCCACTAGCTCTCTGGCTTCTCCTAGCTCTCAGAGACGGAGAAGGCAGTGGCACCCCACTCCAGTACACTTGCCCGGAAAATCCTATGAACGAAGGAGCCTGGTAGACTGTGGTCCATGGGGTCGCTAAGAGTCAGATACGACTGAGCGACTTCCCTTTCACTTTTCACTTCCATACATTGGAGAAGGAAATGGCAGCCCACTCCAGTGTTCTTGCCTGGAGAATCCCAGGGATGGGGGAGCCTGGTGGGCTGCCGTCTATGGGGTCGCACAGAGTTGGACACGACTGAAGTGACTTAGCAGCAGCAGCAGCTCTCAAAGAAGGAATAAGGCTGTTCTTGTGTAAAGAAACTCTGATGTAGTAGGCATATATCTAAGGAAACATCTTATGTGTTTTATGTATGATTACTTCTTATATCATTTATGCAATGGAGCCCCCATTTCCTCTTAAATGACTCAAGTGTTTGACAGTCTCCTTTATTTGCTCCCACCCCCAATATATTTGCTGCCCCGTGTGTGCCGAGACCCTGTATGGGCGCAGAGTTGAGTCTGCCTCTCGCTTGCAGTGATTACAGCGGGGAGATCCTGAACAACTGCTGTGTGATGGAGTATCACCAGGCCACAGGCACCCTCAGCGCCCACTTCAGGAACATGGTGAGGATGGGAGAAGAGGAAGAATAGGCTTTCCCTCTAGTGGCTTGAGGGCTTTATCCTCTCATCTTTCTCCTTGGCAGTCCCTGAAACGAATTAAGAGATCTGACCGACGTGGAGCAGAGTCGGTGACCGAAGAAAAGTTTACCATCCTGTTTGAATCACAGTTCAGTGTTGGTGGAAATGAGCTGGTGTTTCAAGTCAAGGTGTGTGTGTGTGTGTGTGTGTGTGTACTTTATATCCCAAAAGAAGTGTTTCGATCTCAGAATACCTTTTAATTTTTGTTTTGGAAGTTCACTCACGTTGTGTTAGTGTCAGGTGTGCCTGCTTGTGCTTACTGATGAACAGAAGTGAGGAGACCTCATCCTTAGGGCCCTGTCTCCTAGGTCCTCTTAAGACATGAACAAATGATAATGAAACGGAATAGCTAGGATTCCGGGTAGAAGTGAACCCAGGGAAACACCCCTCAGGATGGATTTGAGCACACTTATTGTTAAATTTTAGACATTGGTTTCTTGCTATTTTTTTCCTGGAGATGTCTCCATCTTTTTTCTCTCTTCTATCTGTTCTCTAACTTCAAGAAACTTACTGCATACTTCAGAAATATCTAAGAAATACCTAAATCTCGAAATGTCATGCAGCAATATCTCTGCTAAAATCCCTTAAATTTCTAAGACTGTGCAAATGTGACATCTTGTTGTTCCTGGAGCTGTTCCTGTCCTCTGTTTGAGGGTGACATTTACTGAAACTTGGAGAGAGGATGCACATGTTGTGATGGGAACAAAAGGAGAGAAGGGCAGAGCATGTGGCTGTGGACTCTCAGCCCTCCCCTGTGTCTCTTTCAGACCCTGTCTCTCCCAGTGGTGGTGATTGTTCACGGCAGCCAGGATAACAATGCGACGGCCACTGTTCTCTGGGACAACGCTTTTGCAGAGCCTGTGAGTGCATTCCTTGGGCCTGAAGGTGTCAAGACTTTGACACTGGTGTCCTGAGTTCCTGTCAGTCTCTTTATCCCCACCAAAAGGCTTAGAAAAAAAATGCTATGTTCCTTAGGAGGCAGAATGGAGAGCATGTAGAAAGTAGAATGAGCAGGCACTGGAAGAATGGCCAGGGTTTCAACTCAGGCCCCACCATTTCCTCACTCTGACCACAGGAAATTCACTTGACCTCTTCACTTCCCATGAGTGTATGCAACACAGGGAGAGTAATGCTCCAGAGTGGTGTTTGGAAGATTCATCCACAGAGTGCTTGTCACATAGTCAGTACTCTGTAAATATTTTTCTGAATCCTGGGTAAAACCATGCATGGAGTTTGGGGCTCCCCAGTTTCTTCTAGTGGTTGTATACTTTATCAGGAAGTCACTTTCTGTTAGAAATTGCTTCCTGTCATTGTCCCTCCAGTGACCGAGGGTGACATTTCATGTCTTTTCCAAATTTTGGCTCTATGACTCATCCCAAGTCTCAGGAAGAATGAGATGCTGTGTGTAAAGGAGTGAGTGTGATTCTGCAGATGTATCACCTCAGTACTGTCTGGGTACCACTCGTGTGTGGCTGGCTTGATCATTTTCAAAACGTCAGTAGACAGAGTTCTGTGTGGTGCATAATTCCAGTAGAAATTAGTCCAAAGAACCCGAGGAAAGGTTATACTTGTTATTTGGGACATAAAAGTATGTCCTTCTCTAATGTGGCTCTTAACGTGAAGAGTCTGACTTGGCATTTTCAGCAGGGCTCTTTAGAGAACAATATTTTTGCTGCAGGGATGAGATTTTTAGCAGAAATTCTGCCATGCTTGTGCTATGAACCCTGCGTCTGAGGTGCTTTGAAAAAATATCTACCTAAGGAGCTCGAAGAGAGGATTTGATTGATTTGATTTGATCAAATCCTTTTGGATCAAATCCTCTCTTGGATTTGATTGATCCAAGAGAGGATTTGGGAGGAGCAATCAGTTAAAATAAGAAGACAACTATTCACCAACTGACTAGACTTTTTAATAAATAAATATATGAATAGAAGTGTATATATATATATATATAAGAGAGAGTTTGATTAAGTGAGAATCAAAAAACAAGGAAAAATTGAAAAATTGGAAAAATGCCTTGGGGGCTTCCCGGGAGGTCCAGCAGCTAAGATTCGTGCTTCCACTGCAGGAGGCCTGGGTTCGATCCCGGTCAGAGAACTAGATCCCACATGCTGCAACTAAGACCCGGCACAAACAAATAAAAATTTAAAAAAAAAAATCTGCCTCCATTTGTCCTGATGATCCTCCTGGATAGGATTGCCAGGTCTGCTCTCCTCTCCCTCCCTGCCTGTCCCCAAATCTCACTCCTTGTGTAACTCTGGCATCTCCTGCCATATGTCATTCCTGAAGCATCTTCTAAATAAATAAGCAAATTTAACATAACATGCCAGTTATGTTAATAACTAGTATACATCTTACTGTATTTTTTTTTAAATTTTTATTGAAGTATAGTTGATTTACAACATTGTGTTAGTTTCTGATGTATAGCAAAGTGTTCAGTCAGTTCAGTCGCTCAGTCATGGCTGACTGTAACCTCATGAACTGCAGCATGCCAGGCTTCCATGTCCATCACCATGGAAGATCCCACGTATAAGTAATATCATATGGTGTTGGTTGTTCTCTTTCTGACTTCACTTAGTACGCTGAGCTCTAGGTCCATTCATGTTGCTGCAGATGGCATTATTGTTAATGGCTGAGTAGCATTCCATTGTATGTGTCCACCACATCGTTATCTCTTCACCTTTCAGTGGACATTTAGGTTGTGTCCATGTTTTGGCTACTGTAAATAGTGCTTCTCTGAACATAGGGGCGCATGTATCTTTTTGAATTAGAGTTTTCTCTCGATATATACCCAGGAGTGGGATTGCTGGATCTTATGGCAACTCTTTTTAGTTTTTCTTAAGGAACCTCCATACTGTTTCCCATAGTGCCTGCACCAATTTATATTTTCACCAGCACTGTAGGAAGGTTCCCCTTTCTCCACATCCTCTCCATTATGCTGTTTTAGAACAAATACATACCTGTGGGAATTACTCTACAGATGTATTTGCCTATATGTGAAATGACATAAACACACTGCAGCGTTGCTTGTAACAATAGCCAAAGACTTAAGGACGGTACATAGATGTCCACCAGTGGAGATCTGGTTAAATATGTTATTGTTCCTCCACACTGTAGAATATTTAGCAGCCACAAAAGAAAATGAAAATTTTCTTTATGTGCTAATGTGAGGTCCTCTAGATAAAGTATCAAGTGAAAAAAAGGAGATGCAGAATATGTGGGGTTTATATTTTAAAGAAATTATACATATTCGCTGACAGGCATAGAGTATCTTTGTTAGTATACACAGTAAACTAGATTACATGCTTTGGGGAGAGGAACTAGGTTTCTGGCAGACACAGATAGGAAAGTGATAGGAAAGTGACTTCACTGTATACCCTTCTGTGCTTTTTAAATTTTATATCGTGTGAAGGAACTGCCTTTTCCAACAAAATTTATAATAAAATGAAGTACTGTGCCTGAATGGGATGAAAACAGTTTTTAATAAATTTATAGTCTAATCTGTTTCTCAGTAAAATTGTCAGCTCGTAGTTTCTACTCTTCCATACAAGTTATTTTACTTTGAGCTAGCGTTCTTGGCAGAGGGAGTCAAGAGCAAGGATATACCTAGAGAACCAGTCTTGTAGACTTCGACTCCCTTTGAATTTCCAGTATCAGAGCCAGACCTTGGTCATGTTTTTTTTTTCATGACCGTTGAAACACGAGACATCCAGCAGCTCACTTACAGAACCCCACAGAAAGCACGAGGTTACCTTCCAAGCTGTGTGTGAAGATAAGATGGAACCTTCTGAATTTCACGAAGCTGCACACCCCGAGGAAGTTTGAGTTGACACTCAGGCGCAGCCAGACAAGTGTTTGTAACTCCATCCAGTCCCTGGTGTTTTTCGCTTGCGCATCAAGGGTATGAATCATGCGACTGTTTGCTCCTAAGGTTTCTGGCTTCTCTCCCCCTCAGGGCAGGGTGCCGTTTGCGGTGCCTGACAAAGTCCTGTGGCCGCAGCTGTGCGAGGCGCTCAACATGAAATTCAAGGCCGAGGTGCAGAGCAACCGGGGCCTGACCAAGGAGAACCTGGTGTTCCTGGCGCAGAAGCTGTTCAACAGCAGCAGCAGCCACCTTGAGGACTACAACGGCATGTCCGTGTCGTGGTCCCAGTTCAACCGGGTGAGGGCCGCGCCACCCGCAGTGGTTCGATGAGCCCCTGCAAACCCGACCCCTCAGGAGCCACCCTGCACCAGGCCCTCACTCCTCGCATCCCTAATGTGATGTGCCCGTGATATTAGGAAGCGTCTGAACAGATGGACAGCCTCATACATTTTATGTACAGATTTACGTGCTTGAAAATTTAAGCAAATGGGGTGGACTAGCATGCAGCTAGTGTGTTTTCTCCTTTGTAAAGGAAACAAAAGCAAACAGTAATGTAACTCTTGAGAAGTAAAACTTTTGTGACGATCAGAGCTCCATGGCTCTGTCCCCTCGACCCTCTCTGATGTTCCTTGATATGTAATACAAAGTCAGGCTCCCATGGAACCCTTGGCCCAAGAAAGAGGATGCTGATGAAGGAAATTTAAGTTGATTTTAAATTGAACTTTAATTTCTTCGCTTACATCCCCACTCCACTTATTTTAAGTGCCCTAATTCAGAGATTTCATAGTCTCTGATATGTCTTTTTTGAACGGTTATGTGCCAACCAGCTGGCTAAGAGGTTTGCTGGTGATCAGAGGAGCTTTGCTAGGAGAAGCAGGAGGCCCCCGTGGTCTGTCTTTGCTGTTGCAGTACGGCTCCTGCCTTCCAGCAGAATCAGATCACTGCATTTGGCTGATAATTGTCAGTAACACCCAGATGATGGAGTGTTCTCTGCAGCCTCATAGTGTGATCTGAGGCAATTCACATTTATGCATCACCGGAGCATCTTGTTAAGGGCTGGGCTTGGACACAGCAGGCCTGAGATGAGGCCTGATGTTCTACATTTCTCAGAAGCTCCTGGGCGATGCTGCTGCTGCTGTTCATCACAGGCCACAAATCACAACCAGCAAAGGACTAGTCAGTCCAGATGCAGGGGAAAGTGTGTGTGGCCAGGCCCACTGAATGTTGGTAATTGCTCTGTGGTGCTTTCCCCTTCTTCCATCTTTTCCTCTCTGCACTGTATTTTGGTTGTAGGACCCTTTGGTCAAACTCAGGCAGGTGTGTATATTAGTATGATCCTGACAGTGTGGATGTTTTCCATTTAATTTGTCCAGTTAAAGCATATCCAGGTAATCAGACCCTGAGCGTGGCTTTTGCCTTCTTGGGTTCACTGTTGTCTCTCCAACCAGGAGAATTTACCCGGACGGAATTACACTTTCTGGCAGTGGTTTGACGGTGTTATGGAAGTGTTAAAGAAACATCTCAAGCCTCATTGGAATGACGGGTGAGAATCATCATTTGTTAAGTAGGCAGTAGAGTGGTAAGGTCTTCCTTCTTGCATTGAAACATCACACTCTGCTTCTACTCCTTTGGCCTTTATGATCCAGGGCTATCTTGGGTTTCGTGAACAAGCAACAGGCCCACGACCTGCTTATCAACAAGCCAGACGGGACCTTCCTGCTGAGGTTCAGTGACTCTGAAATCGGTGGCATCACCATTGCTTGGAAGTTTGATTCTCGTGAGTGTCTCTCCCTCTTTAGGACATCTTGTCTCTGGTTAGGTGCTTACGTTGGGAAATTATACTGTAACCATCAGTTCATGGAGTACTTGTTATTATTCCTTGGGGCCACTACTAATTACGGGAAGCACGAGTGTATAACCGTGACACAACTGCAGCTTGTGTAGAATATTATGGGAAACACAAGCACTAATTTTGAGAAACACAAATGGACAGCCCGACATGGCTACCTTTGTAATACAGTATCCTGCCCAAAGTCTCAGCTGCTTCACCTTTGAACTTTTTGCCTTATTATTCAACCTTGGGCTTATTTCAGTAAAGAATTAATCTGTTGTTTGGAGTCATGAGAGTGGAAATAATGTGCTGTTTTCATTGCTCCTTTATCCTAAGCTAAGGGGTTATGGCTATTGACCCTAACCCTAACCCTATATTTCCATCTAGAAATATTAGTTCTTTCCTCTGACCCTCACAGTCAAACAAGAGTAGCCTGATTGTTTTTGATAACTTAAAGATTTTAATAGCTTTTAATAACTCTCACACACCCTCTGGCTATGGACACACTTCCTATCTCTCTTACATGCTTTTGTACAGGGAATCAGGGACTGGAGTCAGCAAGTTTCTTGTAGGAAGAGAGAGAATACTGTTTGAACTGGAAACTGCCTGAGATCATTAGATTTCAAGGGAAGTAGGGTATGTGGTACCCGCTTATCTACCCATGACTTTTAAAACTGCTTAATCCACAACCCACAGTTATTTTTACATGGAGACTTTTATTAGGACAATTTTCATGGAGAGCTTTATTTGTAGTCTCTTTGGGTTTTAAGATTTCCTGTTCAGAAGTCATATTTAGACCATGATTATTCTGTCTGTTGATCTAGAGGAAAGAATGTTTTGGAATCTGATGCCTTTTACCACCAGAGATTTCTCCATCCGGTCCCTGGCCGACCGCCTGGGAGATCTGAGTTACCTTATCTACGTGTTTCCTGACCGGCCCAAGGATGAAGTGTACTCCAAGTATTACACCCCAGTTCCATGCGAGCCTGCCACTGGTAACAATGTTCGCATTCTGATTTGGTTTTGTTGTGATTTGGGGCTTTGTTTTAGGTGTGTGTGTGTCTGTGGTCTGTCTGTATGAAAATCTATACAATTAATACTCAGTTGTTGCTGTTTGAGCTTTATGCAGGGCAGATATAAATCCCAGGCTGTTTTCATTAGTCAAACAAAAAACATATCCACCACCAGCCCCAAATACCAAACTGAAGGGAACAAATGTCTGTTTGTATCCTGGCTTTTAATTCTTTTGAGTATTTTCCCAGAAGGGAAAGGCCTGGTTTATATGATAATTCATATGTCTAATTTTTTGAGGAACCACCGTAGTGTTTTTCTAGCAGCTACACTGTGTTACAATGTACAAGTTTAGGTCAAGCAAAATTAGGAAGGTAAAGTTCTGTATTTTAAAACAGAGATGGTTTTATTGCTTTCTGAGCATAAAAGTATTATGTATTTATTGTAAAAATTTCCAGAAAAGTATAGAAAAGAAAACAGATATCACACAACAGTCTTACCTTATCCATGTAAACAATTTAGTAAATGTTCTTCAGTCCACATAGCTAGGTTTTCTGCATTCAGTCACCAGAGGCTTATTGAGTACTTCCTGTGTGGGGATTACAATCTAATAGCAGAAGGAAGACAATAAACAAGTAAATAAATGTATCTATTTAGTGATGGCCATTATGAAAACAAACAAGGTGAAGGGATAGGGAGTCCTAGGGAGGTGGCACTTCACTCGGGTGGTCAGAGAAGGCTTCCCTGAGGAGGCGACATCAGATTAGACCTGAATGAAGTGAGGAGGCCACACACAGATCTCAAGAGAGAACGCTCTAGGCCGAGAGAACAAGAGCAGAGACTCTGAGATGGGAGTGAAGTTGGCGTGTTTAGAAAATCTCACAAGGACCCGGGAGGCTGGAACCTGGATGAGTAGGGGAGAAATGGCCGGAGGCGAGGCCAGGGCAGCAGGAAGGACCAGGTCGTGACGGGTTTGGGTCATACTGTACATCATCATTATGACCTGATTACGCTTTCACTGAAAAATACATCACAGGCAGAGTTACAGGCTAGTAAATATAAACTAACAGCACCGTTTTAACAATAGCCTAGACTTCATCGTGCGGTGATTCTGTGTTGGTTATTTAAGATACTTTGAAGTTGGTCACAGTTTTTTGGTGATGATTAATATTGAGATAACTGGGCACCTGCACCTCTTTCAACTTATTTCCTTAGGACAGATTCCTAAAGTCGAATTTGAGACACGTGGTAGGTGCTTTTCAAGCATTTTGACACATCTTTCCAGAATTGCCCTGCCGAAAGTGGAGTCTGTTTCCACTCCCACAGACGCCTGTCTGAGTGTCTGTTTCTCCAACCTCCTCCTGCCAGGCATAGAATCTCTTCATCAGCTTCCTGTTTGCCAGCCTGACATGAGATCTTACATGTCAGGGCATACACATGAGGTCTTAGTTCTTACTTTTCATTTCTTTGATTCTTCATAAGCTCAAAACATCTTTTCATGTAATGGCAATAATAACAGTGATAAGAAATGAAGTAATAATAGCAGCTAATGTTTGTTGAACGCTCACTTGCGTACTGGACACTTTTCTGAGCACATTTCAAATAGTTTCTCTTTTAATCTTCAGAACAGGCCTGTGCAGTAGCTACTGTTCCCATCCCCAGGTTTCATTTGAGGAGCTGAGGCCCAGAGGAGTGAAGTAACTGGTCAGCGGTCTCACAGCTAGGAAGAGGCCAAGCCAGGGTTTGAGCTCAGTCTAGCCTCTGCTTCTTAACCTCCACATTATTGGCCATTTGTATTTTTCCTGTACGTTCCAATTCCTTGTTCATTTTTCTTTTGGAGTTCCTTTTTCCTTAATAACGTGCAGGGATCTTTATATAGTAAATAAAGCCTTTATCATATATAGCAGAGATTTTTTTCTTTGTGTCATGGTTCTTTTAACATTTAGATTTCGTTTTGCTGAAGTGCAAGATGTGTATTTTCTACATAGCCCAATCTGTTGACCTTTTTCCTTTAGAGATTCTGCCTTCTGTAGCATGCCTTCCCACCTGGTTATATTTCTAGGTGGGGAAGTAAGCCAAAATATTTTTAGACTTATGTGGTATTTTGGATTAAACCTGCCACTGCTTCTTTTTATGAGCCCAGCTAATCTAGGTTTTCAAATGTTATTTTTATAGCATTTCTCTGTTTCTTATCCTGTTCGCCGTTCTATAAAATTCTCTGTAGACAGTAAAGCACAAAAAGTATGCGCTATTATAAAAAGGCAGCCACTGACATTTGAAGCCCCAGAAGAAGCAGGTCAGGATAACAAGCGATGTGTGACCCATGGTGTGGTTCAGTCTCTTAGACTGAGTCATCCTTCTGACCTCAGCGGAATCTTTGCTGTCTAATAGAGTTAAGACATACTTGTTGCCTTCCTCACACACCCAGGAAACGAGACTTCACCGACTTCAGACTATCACAGTCCTCCTACCGACCTCAGCTGGATTTCCTTAGCCTTTTGAGAAGGGAGCTCTGCCTTATCCCCTTGGGTGATCCCTAGCCTACCACCTCCCAGCGAGGATGCTGTGGAGAGTGAGACACTGCAGGAGCAGTGCTTTCTTCCTAACCAGCCATGCAGCAGAAATGGCACCCACTGGGAGGCACGGCCCTCACATGACTCCCAGGTACAGAAACCCACGCAAAGAAGACGCAGACACCTGACAGAGTGGCTTTCCATTTCTTAAAAGAGTAGAAGCTCAGAGCTAGAGTAACTCCCAGGACCCTTGAGTAAGATTAATTCTCTTCTGATACTTAGATTTTTCCGCATGACCCCTGGCAAGCACGGGTCCGCCTTGCATGTGAACACCTCCAGTGATAAGGAAGTCAGGGCCTCCTGAGGCTGTTTCTCTAGAGTTCCAGTGGTGACCGCATTCTTCCTTGTATGACTGAGAAGTTGTCCAGTTGTGACCTCCCCATGTTGGTCCTCGTTTTGTTGCCAGTCCTTCTGTATCTGCAGCCTGAAACTTTTGAAGATGTGTTTTCTTTTTACAGTGAGTGTGCAGTTAATGCTTGATGTAGATTTGTATTGAAGTTTACCTTTTTTATGGTTTGCTGCTGCTGCTGCTAAGTCGCTTCAGTCATGTCCGACCCTGTGCGACCCCATAGACGGCAGCCCACCAGGCTCCCCCGTCCCTGGGATTCTCCAGGCAAGAACACTGGAGTGGGTTGCCATTTCCTTCTCCAATGCATGAAAGTGAAAAGTGAAAATGAAGTCACTCAGTCGTGTCCAACTCCTGGCGACCCCATGGACTCCAGCCTACCGGGCTCCTCCGTCCATGGGATTTTCCAGGCAAGAGTACTGGAGTGGGGTGCCACTGAAGAATGTATTAACACATCCAAGCCAACTTGGAAGCTGTCTTAACTTCCAGTGTCAGTATTGAGGCTTCTCCTCTCCTGGGTCTTCCTAATGAATTAAAATATGTGCTTGTGGGACTTCCCTGGTGCTCCAGTGGCTGAGAGTCTGCATTCCCGATGCAGGGGGCCCAGGTTTGAGCCCTGATCGAAGAATTAGGTCCCACATGCCACAGCTAAGCCAAAATTAATTAATTCTTTTAGAAGACTCCATGCTCCCGATGCAAGGGTTATGGCTTCGATCCTGAGTTGGGGAGCTAAGACCCCGCATGCCGCACTGTAAGACCAAAAGAAATGAGGGGGAAATGACAGACACACTCGTACCAAATCCTAAGATAAAATGAGGTGATTGTGTCTTATCCTAAGAAAAGACGGGATTCTTAAGGGAGACTGCATCTTCCTTTCATTTGAGAACTTTGGTTCTCATCACCATCTTCCCTCCTTGGCAGCTAAAGCAGTGGACGGATACGTGAAGCCGCAGATCAAGCAAGTGGTCCCTGAGTAAGTGTCTGGGTCCAGCTCTGGTCTCCTGAGGCCTCTTATCTCCTCCCTGCACCTCCACCTGGCTCTCCTCACCCCCCACCGCCTCCCCCCGACACACACATACCTGGCCCAGCCCTGGGGAGGGAACTGGGCCTTGGTCATGAGGGGACCTGGTACCCAGAGTCCCGCTCCCACAGCCAAAGTCCCAGGCTCAGTGGGCCCTTTGTCCTTCCCTACCCGAGAAACACACAACAGTGCTCCCTCCCCACTACCCCTTGCTAAGGCTCCACTTCCTCCCACAGGTTTGTGAGCGCCTCTGCAGACTCTGCTGGAGGCAGCGCCACCTACATGGACCAGGCTCCTTCCCCAGCCGTGTGCCCCCAGCCTCACTATAACATGTACCCACAGAAGTAGGTTGTGTTCTCCTGGGGCTCCATGGGGAGGAACTGGGCACCTGGCCTCAGGCTGGGTGCCCAGAGGACTGATGGGCAAGGACACCAGGGCTGGTCTGGGTCTGAGACTACCCAGGCCAGGCAGGCTCAGGCACGTGCCCAGGTGGGAGGGAGAGATTTGACCAACAGGCATTGGTAGTATCGAACAGGGTTGGGCAATGTCACCTGCTCCACTCTTCTAAAGTGGAGATTTTTCTGGCTCTGTGTACGAAGCAGATGGGTTTTAAGTATGTGCGGGTAGCCCGTGTTGAGGCTAGGTAGGCTGGGCATTTTAGTCTGGGTCACTGTGTCCAACCGACTGGCAGCCGACTCTGCCCCAGGGTTCAGGTCACCTTACTAGGTGCCCGCTAGGCCTGGGCCAAGGGTACAGGCAGTCTGAGCCGCTCACCTGGTGGGGTGCAGGGTGGTCTCTGCTGCTCCTTGTTGGCCTCTGACCTCTCCCTTCCCTCAGCCTCTCCTCTTTTCCTCCCAAGCCCCGACCCCGTCCTTGACAACGATGGTGACTTCGATCTGGACGACACGATCGACGTGGCGCGGCGCGTGGAGGAGCTCCTAGGCCGACCCATGGACAGTCAGTGGATCCCCCATGCGCAGTCGTGACGCCCCACCCCCGCCCCGTCGCCATCTCTAGCTTCTTCATGCTCGCCAGAGGAGTTACTTTTGTGGATGTTTTAATTCCATGAATCGCTTCTCTTTGGAAACAATACTCATAATGTGAAGTGTTAATACTAGTTGTGACTTTAGTGTTTCTGTGCATGGTGGCACCAGTGAAGGGCGTGTGAGTGTGTGTGTGTGAGTGTGAGATTGCACGTTGTGCTGCTTCTCCCCCTTGCTGTCCAGAGTTTAGCTGCAGCACTGGGGCCACAAACAGAGGCTCTGGTTGTTTTAACCTTGTGCAGAATGGCAGTTAGTTCCATGAACCCTGGAACTGGGCCATGTGTCTTGAGGTCCAGTGGCTCTGACACGTGGCTCTTCAAGTGAGGGAAGGACAGATGGAGGTGGAAACACCTCCCGTCTGGTGAATCTGTGTCACTATGTTTGCCAAGCCATTGATCTATAACCATGATGGTCTCTGCTTTTCTTCTGAAACGTAGAAACTGCCTTGTGATGAAGGAGGTCAATCCTCTGTCCTTCCCTCTCCCCCAAGCCCCATTTTCCTGGGTTGGAATGGGAAAAGGAGGGCCATACAGTAGTGGTTGGGGCAAGGGAAGTCGTGGCTTTGGCGGTGGGTAGTGGCTTTCTAAATAACCGGTAGCCCATCTTCTGTTCTCTGCCTCCCACGCTCACTCCCACGCCCCGTGGAATTGCCGCTTAGTTCCTGTGTGTGTACACATGTGCAGACACGTCTGATGAAGTAGAGGAAAGACACGAGGGTCGCGTAACCAGCGCTCAACAGTGTCGATGTCCTTTATGTCGTGGCCGGACTGGATGGCTTGGCCCTGGCTCATGGGCTCTGAGAATGTCGCCTTGTTCCCCGGGAACAACCATCAGTCTGCCCGCCCTCCTCTGCGCTGGTGGAGGCGCAAGCAAGGTTTTCTAAAGGCACATTGATAACGGCTTTTTGCAGATGTTGACTTGTGTTTTTGTTTCTGAATCGGGACTTCTCGGTTTCCCCTTCTCAGCCTAATTTGATGCTGTAATTTTCTCTCCCTGCATCAGGGCCTGTGCCCTTGACTCACCGCAGGTCACGTCTCTTCCCTTCACTGTCCACACCCAGTGTCTTGGGGAGTGGGTGGCTAGAGTGTGGGCTGAACCCAGGACCTGTGTGTTGCCCACCTGGGCAGGGTGCTGGGTGTCAGCATTGGGGTAATTTGGGGAAACGCAGTCAGCAGGTTTGCTGGGAAGTTTGGTAAGCTGCAAAAACAAAGCAAAACAAAAAATCCTCAGCATAATTTTGTCCAAAATTTCTTCCGTAGCTTTACACCAGAAGGAAGGAATGGGCTGTGGCAGGCAGGTGGGCAAAGGGGGAGGCAGGTATAGCTTTGGGGTTTAAGCCTTAAGGTCACCCCAGCTCCCCTTGAAAAGAAGGGCCTGACCACACCCAAGAGGGAATGGCCCTAAAAACATTATTTTTATACATGTGGGGAAATGAACATATTTTTTTTACAAAATTAACTTCTGAATTTATCAGTGTTTTAATGTTAAAGGAAAATATTTCTCTGTAGTAAATATTTATTGGAAGATGACTTTTTAAAAGCTGCTCTTTGCCCTAGCTTAGTTTCATACACCGATTTATCAATATTTTTCTATGCCGGGCGGTAGACTGTCTCTGCTTCTGATGACCAGGCTGACTCCTCCATCGATATCAGCACTGATGTACCAGCCCCTTATGTCCTCAAGATTTGATTAAAATCCCTGCCGCCCCCTCCCCACCCCCTTACCGAGGATGGGAGTGTTGGGGTAAGGTGGAAAGGAAGCCTAGTTGCCCCTGTCACCGAGGCACCGTGAGTGCCAACCCTGGTGGTCCCAGCAACCCCGGGGGCAGGAAGTGACACTTTCAGATGAGCAGCTGGCCCAGCCCCAGGCATGCCAAGGGCAGAGCTCTCACTGCATAGTTAGCACCGGGTTGGGGAGAACGGGTGCCCAGGAGAGTGGCTGCCTGGAGCCTGGGGGTTCCTGCGCGTGTCCCATGGCTGAGCTGTCCTCAGTTTTCCTGAGACCGTGTCTCCTGATAGGAGAGATTGTGACTGAAAGGCATGCTCACTGTCTGCATATAGCTTCTCTCTCCTCCCTGTTCTGCAAACCACAAGGAGAGGCAACGGCAAGTCTCGACTGCCTCGGCCCCTCACTCGCTCCCAGACACACACACACAAGTCATCAAAACGTTTCAGTGTACGGTGTGTGCAGGGCTTTGTGGTGGGTGAGGGGGGAGACTAAAAGTGAATATAACTTAAAATAGCAGCATACTTTTTTATAATTTTTCTTTATAAAACTTTGTGAAATTATTTCAGATACATATTTTAGTCTTGACGCAGATTAGTATATAGCCGCCCAAAAAAAGTATTGTGTACAATTTGGGATAGTCACAAAATTGTGTATTTTATGTTACAAATAAATACTTCCTCTCAGTGGATAATATGGAGTGCTCTTTTTATTTTGTTCCTCCAGGTGCTGAGATAGAGTGGTTTTGACGGGGAAATATTTGAAATCATCAGTGTGACTCTGAAAAAAGGAACTAGTTGGGCGTTGGCTGCCTCAGAGCGTGTGTGTGTCACCAGCTTTGACAGCTAATGGGGGCATTTCTTACCTTTCTGTTCACATGAGGTTTTGAAAATTAGAATGATAGTCTTTATCTCCTATTCCCATTAGAAAGCTCATCCTTTAAAATCAGCATGTTCAGGGGACTTCCCTGGTGACCCTGGGCTAAGACTGTGAGCTCCCAATGCAGGGGGCCCCGCGTTCAATACCTGGTCAGGGAACTAGATCCCACACGCTGCAACTAAGGGTTCACATAGCACAGCTAAAGATCCCTCGTGCCAGAGTGAGGTCAGAGATCCTGTGTGCTGCGGCTAAGACCCGGCACGGTCAAAGAAATATTTTTTTTGAGTGTCACTGGGGGCTTTGCTGGGGGCTTGGTGGTTAACAGTCCACCTTGCAATGCAGGGGACACTGGTTTGACCCCTGGTTCGGGAAGCTCCCACATGCTGCAGAGCAAATAAGCTTGCACACTGCACGCTGCGACGACTAAAGCTCAGGCTCCTAGAGCCCGTGCCCCGCGACAAGAGAAGCTGCAGCAGTGAGAAGTCTGCGCACTGCAGCGAAGAGTAGCCCCCGCTCGCCACAACTAGAGAAAGCCAACGTGCAGCAACAAAGACCCACCACAGCCAAAACAAATAAATCTTCAAAAAAAAAAAAGTATCACCGATAAGGTTAAAAAAAAAAAAAAAAAAGAATGATGGAGGAGGTAGGGAAAATCTGAAAGGCTACAGCTAACACAGCCCAGGGAAGGGTGACAGTGTCAAGCATAGTAACTGGGAATACTGTCTGGGTTTGGCACTAACGAGGCTGTTGAGGACCTTGATGAGAACAGTCTGTAAAGATAGGGAGCCAAGCTGAGTTGCCGAGCACTGAAGGGTGACAGGAGTTCCACTCCTGGTGTGACAGCACGAACAGCTCTACACACCCACCCCCACAGTGAAACTGGGACAGTTGTTTTTTTAAACCCACCTGTTTGAAGTCTCCTAAGGGTATACAGCAAATGAAGAAATGTTTACTCAAGAAAATTCAAAATGCAGTAAGAAGAGTGAGCGTGGTGTTCGAACCAAGACCCAGAAGGACAGAAACTCCAGACCAGGGCAGCCAAGAACACAGGGCTCCCCCTCCCCATAGCTCCCAGTCAGAGGGTTATCATCTGGGGATGCCAGCATTTCTCATCCTGCCCCCAGACCCCTGTAGCTGATGCTAAGTTCTGGGTGATGCTGCTGAAAGGTAAGGTACTTGCTTCTGCTTGGTCCCTTCTGGTAGGATGGACACTTTACCTTGGGCCAGTGCTGCTGAGACTCCTGGAGCCCTGATCACATTTGCCCAGGTCCATAAGGTAGTGATTCCACCATGGGAGAGGCAGGCCAGGAAGGACTGAGGCTACTGATCACCCCCACCCCTCAGCTTTATTTTTCCCCTTTTTTGGCTGCACCTTGCAGTGCGTGGGATCTTAGTTCCCCAACCACAGATCAAACCTGCGTTGGAAGCTCGTAGAGTCTTAACCACTGAACCACCAGGGAAGTTTGAGCACTCAGCTTTTGAAGTGGGCCCATCACTCAGAAGTGTGCCATCGTCATACCCACAATGCCAGAACTAAGACTCAGAGATTTTGCTCCAGAGAGGAGAGGCAGGTTTAAAACAGGGAACTGATTTCCATTTGCAAGCTCAAGCTTAACCGTGCTCTCAAAAACTGGAGGTTGTGGGGAAAGGCTATTGGCAGGAGACGCATAGCTTCATTGGAGACAGAGGCTAAACTGAACTGGCTAGTTTGCTAGAAATGGGGAAAGATAAAGCAGGAAGGAACTTTCTCTCTTGGGGTCAGAAAAATCTCAAATATTGACCTTTGAAACTATCCCTTCAAAGAAGCCTGCATTTGATTGGATCAGTTTGTGGAGTCATTTATTCCCCAGTGCATTGTTGGCAGATCAGCCAACAACTAGTGCAGTTTTAACAGCTGGGTGTGGTCAGGGAAAGAGACAGAGAGATCCTTGAAAATCACTGTCATGCTAGGGTGACTATGGGCTTAACTCAGGTCTGCACCCACCTAAGGAGCAACATCAGAGGCTCCACACTGTGTAGCGGGGTGAGCAGTGGGGAGCAGACAGACTCACTAAAATAATCTAGCCACTCACTAAACAAGGAAACTTGTTTACCTGGACCAGAGACAAGGAATTGCTAAACTGGTTTCCAAGGTGGCTGCACTATTTTACATGAGGGTTCTAATTCCTCTACATCCTTGCCAACACTTGCTATTTTCTGACCTTTTTGATTATAGCCATCCTAGTGGAATGTGACATGACTTGAGTCAATTCTAGTTTGCATTTCCCTGATGACTACTGGTGTTGAGCAGCTTCATCAGAAGCCCTGGAAAATTCACAAATATCTGAAAACTAGACCATACACTCCTACAAAACCAATTGAAAAAGAAGAATAAAGTTGAAGTAGTCACACTTAGCAATTTCAAAACTTACTACAAAGAAATAGTAATCAATGAAGTGTAGTGCTGGCAGGAGGATAGACCTATAGATAAGTGGAATAGAATTCAGAGTCTAGAAAGAAACCTGTGTGTCTGTGGGCAACAAATTTTTGACAAGGGTGCCAAGACCGTTCAGTGGGAAAAGAATACTCTTTTCAACAAAGAGTGCTGGGACAACTGGATAGCCACATGTGAAAGAATGAATTTGGAGCCTTACCTTACATCATATGTAAAAATCAACTCAAAGTGGATCAAAGATCTAAATGTAGGAGCTAAAACTGTAAAACTCAAAGAAGAAAACAGAGCTTCGTGACATGGGATTTGGCAATGATTTTTTTGGCCCTGATACTAAAAGTCTAGGCAGCAGAAGGTAAATTGGACTTCGTCAAAATTGAAAGCTTTTGGGAATTCCCTGGCTGTCCAGTGGTTAGGACTCTGAGCTTTCATCGAACCAAGCCCAGGTTCAATCCCTGGTCGGGGAAATAAGGTCCCACAGTGCTGCAACTAAGCATTTTGGCACTATGACGCCAAAAACATTGTTTTAATTGTGCATCAAAAGACACTATTGGGACTTCCCTGGTGGTCCAGTGGCTAAGAGTCCATGCTTCCAATGCAGGAGGCCTGGGTTCAATCCCTGCTCAGGAAACTAGATCCCACAGGCCGCAAATAAAAGTTCGCATGCTGCAACTAAAGATCTCACATGCTACAACTAAGACCCAATCAGCCAAAAAAATAAGTACTTTTAAAAAAAGAAAAAAGAAGAAGAAAGACACTGTGAACAGAGTGAAAAGGCGACGTACAGAATGGAAGAACATATTTGCAAACCATATGTCTGATAGGGGATTAATAGCCAAAATATATAAAGAATCCTTCAACAACAAAAACTTTTAAATGGGAACAGGACGTGAATAGACAGTTTTCCAGAGAAGATACACAAGCACACAAAGTAGACAACAAGCACACAAATTAGACAACAAGCACACAAAAAGATGCGCAGTTGTTAGAGAAATGCAACTCAGACCCACAAAGAGAGACCCATTGGCTTGGCTACTACAAAAACCAAAAACTCAGAAAACAGCAACTGTTGAGGGGATGTGGAAAAACTGGAACCCTTATACACTGCAGGTAGGCTCGTAAAATAGTGCAGCTGCTGTGAAAATAGTATCGCGGTCTCTCAAAAAGGTAAACGTGTGAATTACCATATGATTTAGCACTTCACCTTCTGGGAATATTCTCAAAAGAGTTCAAAGTGGGGGACTCAGATCTTTGTACACCTGT
>SJYQ01018871.1:0-34572 GCA_006410935.1 Redunca redunca
CAGGCATCCGATTGGAAAGGTGGAAGGAAAACACCTCTGTCTGCAGGTGACACAACCTAATGTATAGAATATCCTAAGGAATACACTAAACAATTATTAGAACTAGTAAACAAGCTCAGTGAGGTTGTAGTATGCGAGAAAAATATACAAAAGCCCATTGTATTTCTATACAGTGGCAATGAGAAAAATACAAAAGAAATTAAGAAAACAGTTCTGTTTACAATAGCATCAACAAAAATAAAAATAAATACTTAGAAATAAATTTAACAAAATAGTGTAAAATGTATACCCTGAAATCTATAATACATTGTTGACAGAAGTTAAAGAAGAACTAAATAAATGGAAAGGCATTTCACATTCATGGATTGGAAGAGTTAAGGCTGTTGTTGATAATACTCCCCAAATTGATCCATAGATGTGATGTGATCACTATCAAAACCCCAGATGGTTTCTTTACAGAAATTGACAAGAATGGGGTGAAAAAAATAGAACCCACAGAATGGGATAAAATTTTTTGTAAATAACATATTTAGTAAGGGGTATATATTGAAATATATATATAAAGAATTATTACAACTCATTAATGAAAAAGAAACCCATTTTTTTAAAAGATGACAAAGGAGCCACATAGACATTTTTCCAAAGAAGATATACAAATGAATAATAAGCTCATGAAGAGATGCTCAACATCAGTAGCAAGGAAATACAACGAGGTACCACTAGGAAGATATGTTGGTGAAGTGTTAGTGAAGATGTGTAGAAGTTGGAAACCTCATACTTTACTGGGTGGAATGGAAAATGGTACAACCACATTGGAAGGCAATCTGGCCATTCCTCAAATGTTTAAACCTATGGTCACATTACCATAAGACCCAGCAATTACATCCTTTCAGTATACATTGAAGAGAAAGATAAACACACGTGCACACAAATGTTTGTTTGCAAATGTTCATAGAGGCATCATTCATAATAGCCAAAACATATAAACAACCTACATGTTTATCAACTGATGAATGGATAAATAAAATGTGGCTTATACAAGCAAAAAATATTATTACATACACACACACACACACACACAATGAAGTACAGATATAAGCTACAACATTGGATTAACCTTGAAAACATTATCCTAAGTCAAAGAACACACTCCAAAGGTCCATATGTCTATATCAAATGTTCACAGTTGGCAAATCCATAGAGTTTAGTTTGCTAGTTCCTCAGGGCTGGTAGCTTATGGGAGTTTGGGATTGATGGCTAAGGAACACAAGGTTTCTCCTGGGAGTGATGAAAATGTTCTGAAATTGATTGTGGTAATGGATGTACAACTCTGTAAATGCACTAAAACACCATTGATTATACACTTAAATGGGTGAATTCTCTACTATATGAACTATATCTCAAGTGGATTTTGAAAAGAAAAAGAAGAATAAAAAAGAAACAATTTAAAAGAAGTTAAGTCATAGCTTGAAAATCAAAGCTTTGTGGAAAAGACAAAGCAAATTCTCCAAATACTCTAAAAATTTTAGGACACTAATTTTAAGTTCTGGTATAATTTCTAATGCTGGGGTTTATTCCCAAGTTACCAGTCATTTGCTTTACTTGTATCATTTTTGTTTATGTCACAAAATAGCGATTAATAAGTTAAGTGAAAGTCAGTCAGTCGTGTCCAACTCTTTGCTACCCCCTAGACTATTATAGTCCGGGGAATTCTCCAGGCCGAATACTGGAGTGGGTAGCCTTTCCCTTCTCCAGGGGATCTTCCCAACCCAGGGACCAAACCCAGGTGTCCTGCATAGCAGGTGGATTCTTTACCAACTGAGCTATGAGGGAAGCCAAAATAGCAATTAATCAAATTCTACACTCCAACAGGCCATTGTGAGGGTCCTGATCATCGCCAGTGGTAGCCATTGTCATGGTCCTTAGCTACTGCTGCTGCTGCCACTAAGTTGCTTCAGTCGTGTCCGACCCTGTGTGACCGCATACACAGCAGCCCACCAGGCTCCTCTGTCCCTGGGATTCTCCAGGTAAGAATAGTGGAGTGGGTTGCCATTTCCTTCTCCAATTCATGAGAGTAAAAGGTCGCTCAGTCATGTCCGACTCTTCGCGACCTGGTGGACTGCAGCCTACCAGCCTTCTCCGTCCATGAGATTTTCCAAGCGAGAGTACTGGAGTGGGTTGCCATTTCCTTCTCCACCTTAGGTTCTTGTCCTGCCTAATGAAAATATTCAAAAGTCTATCTTTTCAGTTAAATTCTGGTGCTGAGGAAACACTTTAGAAGAGATTGTTTGGTCAGGACTCAAAGAGATTTGTGCTTTGTCATCCAGGAATCTGCAGCAAGATTCAATGAGATTGACAGTGAAAAGCAGGTGAAAGAGGGTGTCTCCAGTGTCTCAGGCTTACCCTTCCCTTTGCTCGGAGAAAAACTGGAGGCTTGTGAGTAATTAATAGCATTCAATCCACCAAATATTGTGTTTTTGAAAAAACAGCATTTATTGTCTCTTTTAAAATGTCCTTTAACTCATGGTGACAGAGACTGCTATGTGTCCCTTAATACCCACTTTTCTGTTCTTCCTTAGGAAGCTGTGGAGGTGGCTGCCTGCTAAACAGTACACTTCCCCCATCCCCTGAAGCTAGGTGTGGCCACATGACCAAGTTCTGGGTAAGAAGTGAGAATGGAGAATGCAGTTTGCAAACCCTTTCCTGCAGAGACACTTCACCTTTTTCCTAGCTGCTTGCTCCCTGCTGGCAGGGGTGTAGACATATGGCTTCTCCTCCAGCACCCACTTAAACCACTTAAGACTTGGTCTTGGGACTTCCCTGGCAGTGCAGAGGCTAAGACACTATGCTTCCAATGCAAGGGGTCACAGGTTCAATCCCTGGTCAGGGAGCTAAGATCCCACATAACTTGCAGTGAAACCAAGAAAAATAAAATTCTTTTTACTAAATTTAAAAAAAAAAAAAAAGGAAGATCTTGGTCAAAACACGGATTTGTGGATATCCAAAACAAAGGTCCATCTAGTCAAGGCTATGGTTTTTCCAGTGGTCATGTATGGACATGAGAGTTGGACTGTGAAGAAAGCTGAGCGCCGAAGAATTTATGCTTTTGAACTGTGGTGTTGGAGAAGACTCTTGAGAGTCCTTTGGACTGCAAGGAGATCCAACCAGTCCATTCTAAAGGAGATCAGCCCTGGGATTTCTCTGGAAGGAATGATGCTAAAGCTGAAACTCCAATACTTTGGCCACCTCATGCAAAGAGTTGACTCATTGGAAAAGACTCTGATGCTGGGAGGGATTGGGGGCAGGAGGAAAAGGGGACGACAGAGGATGAGATGGCTAGATGACATCACTGACTTGATGGACGTGAGTTTGAGTGACCTTCGGGAGTTGGTGATGGACAGGGAGGCCTGGCGTGCTGCAATTCATGGGGTCGCAGAGTCAGACATAACTGAGCAACTGAACTGAAATGAACTGAACACGTGGATACCAGTGATAGCTTGTTCTCTCCTTCCAAATACAACCCCCCTGTGGAGGGTTGTATTCCTCACTCCAGGATGTTTGGCTTGGCCATGTGATTTGCTTTGGCCATGAAATGTCACCAGAATGGATATTTATCATTTTTGAGTTTAAAACAGTTAATTGTCTGTCCAAGTCTCCAGCATGATCTGCCGGTCATTGTAATCAAGTAAACCCATTCTGATATATAAGTACAACATTAAAATAATGCTATTTGTTTAAAATGATGTAATTTATTATTACAGCATAGCCTAGCCTAATCCATATAAAACAAGAAAATTGGAGCCAAATACAGTTGAAGTGATTATTAGAAAATATTGTGCTGTGTTAAGTTGTTTCAGTCATGTCCAACTCTTTGGGACCCTATGGACTGTGGCATACCAGGCTCCTCTGTTCATGGGATTCTCCAGGCAAGGATATGGGAGGGTGTTCCTGTGCCCTCTTCCAGGGCATCTTCCCAACTCAGGGATTGAACCTGTGTCTCTTATATCTCCTGCATTAACAGGCAGGTTCTTTACCATTATTGCCACCCGGGAAGCCCCCATCTCTCCCATAAGTATACCTATTTCTAGCATTTCAGGATACACCTTCACTTCTCTGGATGTCTATTGTGCTTATCATCTGAGTCCTCAGTGGCACTAACTACACATCACATTTTATTCCTACTCATTCATTAACAAATACCTTGTTTTCTCAGACAGATTATAATCTGCTTGAGGACCAGAATCATTTCTAGTGTCTTCATTTTCTCAGGAGTCTAGAAGTGTTGTTGTTGTTCAATCTCTCAGTT
Organism: Redunca redunca; assembly: GCA_006410935.1. Taxonomy (NCBI): domain Eukaryota; kingdom Metazoa; phylum Chordata; class Mammalia; order Artiodactyla; family Bovidae; genus Redunca; species Redunca redunca. The sequence goes on from SJYQ01018871.1 coordinate 4,307, forward strand.
GTGTCCAACTCTTTGCAACCCCATGAACTGCAGCATACCAGGTTTCCCCATCCTTCACCATTTTCCAGAGCTTGCTCAGACTCAGGACCATTGAGTCACTGATGCCATCCAACCATCTCATCCTCTGTTGTCCCCTTCTCCTCCTGCCTTCAATCTTTCCCAGCATCAGGGTCTTTTCTAATGAGTGGACTCTTTGCATCAGGTGGCCAAACTATTGGAGCTTCAGCATCAGTCCTTCCAATGAATACTCAAGATTGATTTCCTTAAAGACTGACTGATTTGATCTCCTCGCAGTCCAGGGGACTCTCAAGAATCTTCTCCAATGCCACAGTTCAAAAGCATCAGTTCTTTGGTGCTCAGCCTTCTTTATGGTCCAACTGAGAGCGTTAATTCTTAGGTAGGTTGATAAGGAGTCTGGGGCCCTCAAAGAGGAGAAAGGGATTTGGGGCTCTCAAGAAGGAGAAAGGGACAAACGTTTTTTTCTACATTGCTTTGTCTTAGTCATGTAAGATGTTTTTTCTTAAACTCTGAGTTGTTATGCAAACATTCTTTAAGACTAACTTTCTTTAAGCCCAGAGCGAATGACACAACAAAACAACTATCTTGATCAAGGGTATGTTTTTCCTTAAGGTGTCGTCACTCGGTCGTGTCCAACTCTTTGTGACCCCATGGACTGTAGCCTACCAGGCTCTTCCGTCCATAGGATTTTCCAAGCAAGAGTGCTGGAGTGGATTGCCATTTCCTTCTCCAGGGGATCTTCCCGACCCAGGGACCGAACCCTGGTCTCCTGCATTGCAAGCAGATGCTCTACCCTCTAAGCCACCAGAGAAGCCCTTAAGATGTTTTTCCTTAAGCTCTGTACTAATGATTATGTAACAACAATATATCTTGCTGGTAGACATGTTTCTCCTTAACAAGAACCTTCTGACTAATCTTGTTAAAACATTTGTTGTGGGAGTGGGTCTGGTAAGACCTTTGTATTGTCAGTTCTAATCTTGTTAATTTAAAATGTATGTTGTGGGAGTGGGTCTGGTAAAAGTATATAAGGCCTTGATAAGACTAGTGAGTGCGGCCCCCTCCATCCCCCTTCTGATGTCTATGTCAGAAGCTTCCTCTGTCCATTTTCACTATAATAAAACTTCTGCCACACAAAAGCTCTGAGTGATCAAGCCAGTCCCTGGTCCTAAAGCTAAAGCTTCTTCAGAGATCACGAATCCTACATCATTCACCGTAATCTATCACAACTCTCACATCCATACACAACTACTGGAAAATCCATAGCTTTGACTATATGACAAAGACATTAGTTTGTCAGCAAAGTAATGTCTCTGCTTTTTAATACGCTGTCTAGGTTTGTCATAGCTTTTCCTCCAAGGGGCGAGCGTCTTTCAATTTCATGGCTGCAGTCACCATCTGCAGTGATTTTGGAGTCCAAGAAAATAATATCTCTCACTGTTTCCATCGTTTCCCCATCTTATTTGCCATGAAGTGATGGGACCAGATGCCATGATCTTCAATTTTTGAATGCTGAGTTTTAAGCCACCTTTTTCACTCTCCTCTTTCACTTTCATCAAGAGGCTCTTTAGTTCCTCTTCACTTTCTGCCATAAGGGTGGTGTTATCTGCATATCTGAGGTTATTGATATTTCTCCCAGCAATCTTGATTCTAGCTGGTGCTTTATCCAGCCCAGCATTTTGCATGATGTACACTGCATATAAGTTGTGACAATATACAGCCTTGATGTACTCCTTTCCCAATTTTAAATCAGTCCTTTGTTTCATATCCAGTTCTAACTATTGCTTCTTGACCTGCATACTGGTTTCTCAGGAGGCAGGTAAGGTGGTCTGGTATTCCCATCTCACTCAGAGTAGGAATTCAGGGACCACTTGCTGCTGCTGTAAATGATGCTATCGGTCCTAATTGCTGACCTTCGGCAAATAGATAACTTTAAAAGTTTAACTCCATCACTGCCCTCAGCAAACTCTTCATCCTTCAGACTCAACCTCCATGTGGTCTTCAAGAAATGCCTCTTGGAAGATTTTTCTGAGCCACTCAAGCTAATTTGCCTTAATTAGACTTTGTAAAAATCTCTACAATTACTCTTTATTTTATGTAATAATTATTTGTCTGTTTGTTTATCTTTGCTCCTTGATTGCAAAGCCCTGAAAGATGAGCATTATGCCTTACTCAAGATGTTAGAACTGCTTGCACCCTGTTAACGACTGGCATATAAAAGATACTCGATGAGTGTTTATTGAATAAATAAATGAATCATAAATAAAGACAATGGCCGAAGAAGGCTCAGCGCTTCCCATTGAACTTGCTACTTTGCTTTCCAACTCAGTCTCTGGAGCCCTTTGACCCCAGGTCGCAGCCTTTCAATGGCTCCGTGGACATAAGCCCTTTAGACGCCCACCCAGATCACACAGAGGCCCCCTCCTCTGGCTCCACTGAAACGACAATGAAGTCCATGTGAAACCAGCCTGCATTCAAGTGAAACCAAGGAGAAAAGGTTGTCAAACTCAAAAGACAGATGTTAGTACTTCTCAGTTTCAAACTGAATCCTAGCTCTTGTGAAGTTCAAGTTTCATTTCTGCTGGGCCAGATGGAATTTCCTGATTCTGTGTAAGAAAAGTTGAATGGTCTATGTTAGAAGACTTTGAGGACTTTGGGACTCTATCTAAGTGTTACCCCATTTTACTTTGGTGATTAATATGTACATCTCTTTTCCCTTAAAGTGCACATGTTTTACATTTCAAGAAAAAAAAAATATTTTGGCCTTGTTTTCCGCAAGATGTTCATTGTGTTGCTCCACACCAATAGTAGGAAAGCAGGTAGAGACAATTCCCAAGATCTTTGGTGATCACTCCCAGGAGGAGGCAGACTGGGAATGGAACGCAGAAAGGCTCTGTTCTCTACCCAGCCCTGACTCATGCAACCCCGTGGAACTGCTGAAATCGTCTGTGCCTCTATGGCCCTGTCTGGAAAATAGGTTAATCACCTTGTCTCCGATCCGTCTCCCTGGAGTGTTGCAAGGATTAATGAGTTAATAATACTTGGAGAGCACTGGGACCTCTGGATGAAAGATACAGAAGAACAAAGTATGAGGGTTATTATGCATAATTAAAAGCTCCAGCAGGAACGTTGGTCTGAGTTAACCACCAATACCACAATCAGAGCTCAAACATAACATAGGACTAATCTTCAAATAGATACCATTTCTAAATTTTAAACTTAAAAGGGGGTTTAAATCTGATTGCATGATTACACCAAACTAACTCATCTTGTGAGCAGAGGCTTCATAATCACCACGGGTAAATGCATGATCCCATTCATGCCCCAAGGCGGTTAGTAGTTATTGCCTAGATCCTGACCCAGGACTACCATGAGTCTCTCACCCCTGAATACATATACATATTGGCTACACTGGGTCTTCCGAGCTGTGTGCAGGCTTTCTCTAGTTGCAGTGAATGTTGTGATGCACAAGTTTCTCATTGTTGGCTTCTCTTGTTGCAGAGCGTGGGCTCTAAGCGCACAGGCTTCAGTAGCTCTGGTGCTTGGGTTTAGTTGTCCCTCGACCAGGGATTGAACCCATGTCCCCTGAATTGGCAGGCAGATTCTTAACCATTGTACCATCAGGAAAGCCCTGTGAGCTCCTTTAAGATGAGCTTTTTTTGAGAATTCTTGGGGCATCAAGATCCACTGCTTCCAGATCATTTCCCAACATGGTCATGGATTCTTGATATTCCTTTAATAATACAACAAAACTCTTTTCAAATTAGAGAGAAGACTTAAAATACAATTAATGCCTGGTGTAGTAGAGCAGAGCACCCAGCCTGGGAATGAAGTCCACCAAGACGCAAGAGACCTGGGTCGATCCCTGGGTCAGGAAGATTCCCTGGAGGAGGGCATGGCAACCCACTCCAGTATTCTTGCCTGGAGAATTTTATGGACAGAGGAGCCTGACAGGCTACAGTCAATGGGGTCACAGAGAGTCAGACACGACTGAGCACACAGCACAATGATGTAACTGATTGCAGACCCCACCCTCCGCTCAGCACAGGTTTCAGTAGAGAAGAGAGAACACATGACCTCAAGCTCAGGCATGAAGGTGAGCTCCTCCACCATACAGAGGCTGCGTGAGAAAGGAGAGACCCGGAGACCTCACAGCTGGCTTCCCAGCTTCACACGGAGCACAGACTGCACAACGGAGAACACTCTCCTCTTCCTCTAGAGCCTCTGCTCACACCCCCCAGGAAAACGTACAAGCCACATGCTCTAGAAATCTGGGGAGGGAAGACAGTGACCAGCGCCGCCGTCCTAGTTTCTGTGGGTGAAAAGGCAGCGTATTGTGAGAGCTCATCACACATAACCAATGACTGCCTACACTCTTTTTCAGCAGCCTCAAATCACTCGAATCACTCAGTGGCCTTTTTGCTGGTCAAGTTGATGTCTCAGTTGGACAGGCTAGAAAAAGCAGTGTTTTCAGAATGGAGGGGATGCTGTCCATCAACCTCATGGGAGTCTGCCATGGACACCCGAGTACAGAAGTCCAGGCAGGACTGGCCATGAGTGAGCACAGCCAGGTGCATGCAGGTGGCCACGGGGTGGAGGATGCAGGGATCAAATCTCGGAAACCAGGCTCTGCAGCCTGAAGGATGAAGCCCTGGGAGCTGGAATGACTTCTTCATAAATGTGAAGAGAGGAAATCTGCTTTCTCTGTGTGGATCCGTAACACCGAAACAGGCCCAATGCCCAGCAGGCTGACACAGCTTAATCCGACAGAAGGACATGCTTCCTAAACACACTGACCCAAGCTGGAGTTGCCTAGCCACTGGCCGCCTCCTGCACTCAAGCAGAGGCTGCCATGAGTGATTTAAATGGTTTTAAATGACATTTCACAGTGAAAAGCATTCTTGAGTCTCATGCTGACAGGAGAAGGGGGAAAAAAATAAAGAAAAATTTGAAGTGGTTGCCTTACCGGTTCAGAAACTGTCTCTCAAGGCTCCTCTTTCAGTATTTATATCCTGTGTTTTATAAGTGGCTTCCCAGGTGGCTCAGTGGTAAAGAATCCACCTACGAAGCAGGAGACGCAGGCTCTATTCCTGGGTCAGGAAAATCCCCTGGAGAAGGAAATGGCAACCCACTCCAGTATTCTTGCCTGAAGAACCCCATGGACGGAGGAGCCTGGTGGGCTGCAGTCCATGGGGGTCGCAAGAGCTGGAAAAGGAAGTGTTAGAGAATTTGAAGATTCACTATAAAGAAGAATTTTTTTCCTACAGAATACAAGGTTTCACTTTGCATTCTGAAGCAAAATTTAAAAATTCAAATAAGTACAGATTCCCAGTGAATCGCACTGGGAAGTGGGTAGAAGAAAAAGTCCAGTGAGCCTGATGGCGGAGGATGGTTGACTCTGGCTTGCACGTCCCGACTCCTTCCTGTAGGTGGCAGCATTTGTTTACAGCTGTCAAATTTCCCTTCAATGGCGGCTGGAGGGCGACTGGGTTGAGTGAGTTTAAGCCTGGCTGCTGCTTTCATTTCCAGAACATCTAGCATAATCAATTAAAATTTTAATATCATTAGGTAACTGCGTTTGCTGAAGGGAAAAAAAAAGAAACCTAGAAATCGGTTCTGCCTGACGGAAGGAGAAGCAGCCTATTGATTACATGCAAGGTCACAGCTCAAGCCCCCACTGTCACATTTTTTTTACCTGGACCACACATTGAATCCTTTATTTTCCTTCTGCTGAAATCTACATGAATGCAACACAAACTGTTGTTTACTATTCTCTTGTCCTTCCCAGGTAGATTTTAGAAAGAAAGCAATGAAGAAAGAACCCATGCTAACTAACACAGTGAAAATTCAGAAAAGCCATGAATGGTCTACAGCTGAAACCAGGAAACTGGGCTAATATTGCTTTTTATTAACAATAAAAAATAATAAAGTATGCAATTATATCTTAAAGTTATATTTAAATATACATATGATGTGTATATATATATATATGGAATGGAATAAATTTCTTAAAGTATTAAAAATAAAACGCCAGATGTGCCTTGAAACACCGAACATTCCACTGTCTGTGCTTGGGGTCTCTGTGATGATTAATTACTGAGAAGACCCATAGTAAGCCAGAGAATGCGGTGAGGGCAAGTCTCCAACTGCCATTATGGTCAGTGTTTTGGAAAGCTCTGTTGCCTAAGATCCTCTACGGCAGACACCTCCAACCAGTAGATCAGGATCAACCAGTAGTTTCACCTGGCTGCCCTGGGGCATGGCCTTGGCAGCGAGGTCCACGACCCACCCACTCATCCCACTTCTATCCAAGGCTTCCGGTTGGGAAAAGACACCAGCTGGTGTCCAGTCCTCCGAGGCCTCCTCTGGGTGGACTTTACACCCCAGCCCTCACGCATCCTTGACCAGGCTCTCAATCCTTTGGGAAAATAAGAAGTGCTCCACTTCTTGAGAGTTGCCCGCCCCTGTTTTGGGGTCAGAAAGCCCCCCTCTTGGGGGAATTTCCAAACCTTATTGTTTGTTTAATTTCCTGAAACCTGCCTTCTGCCCATAAAAACCAAAAGCTGTTTTGCATAGCTGTTTCTGTCCCTTTAATTAAAGAAAAATTGAGTAAGTGTTGTTTTGAAATGTTCACAGCGCACTTACACAAACCTGGACACCAGGGCAGCACTGTCAGATGTGGGAGTGATTACTTTCAAATTGTGGTAACTATATTATTAACAGGAAAGGAGAGACCATATCTAGTATTTTACAACATGTCCTTTCAGAATATAAAATAAAGCTTATATGTATTACCTGGAACTTATTATAGAAAAATTCAGAAACTTACATTGAAAATATGGGTTCTGCAGTCAGGCTTGCCTGGTATTTGCTGTTGTTCATTTGCTAAGTCGTGTCTAACTCCTTGTGACCCCATGAGCTGTAGCACCCCAGGCTTCCCTGTCCTTGACAATCTCCTGGAGTTTGCTCCAACTCATGTCCATTGAGTCAGTGATGCCATCCAACCATTTCATCCTCTGTCGTCCCTCTTCTCCTCCTGCCTTCAATCTTTCCCAGCATCAGGGTGCTTTCCAATGAGTTGGTTGCTGCTATCAGATGGCCAAAGTATCAGAGCTTCAGTGTATACACCTTCAAGGTGTATAGGCATAGGAAACCTACTGGATTTTTTGCTAAAGCTCCCATGATGACAACAGGTGAGGGGACCCCAAATGACAGAAAACTACTTTCTCCCAGTTCTGGAGGCTGGAAGTCTGAGATCAAGGGGTCAGGAGGGTTGTTGTCTGAGGCCTCTCTCCTCTGCTTGCAGATGGCAGCCCTCTCCTTGCCTTCAAGTGGTCTTCCTCAGTGTCTGTGTCTAATCCCCTCTTGTAAAGACACCAGTCATGTTGGATTAGGTTCCACCCTCATGGCCTCATTCCAACGTAATTACTTCTTTGAAGACCCTATCTGCAAGCTCAGCCATATTCTGAGGGACTGGGGATTCAGCCTATGACCTGGGGTGTGCATGCCTGCATGCTAAGTCGCCTCAGTCGTGTCCAACTCTTTCCGACCCCATGGACTGTAGCCCGTCAGGCCCCTCTGCCAATGGAATTCTCCAAGCAAGAATACTGGAGTGAGTTGCCATTTCTTCTTCCAAGGGACCTTCCCAAACCAGGGATCGAACCCACATCCCTTCCTGCATTGGCAGACAGGTTCTTTACCACTAGCACCACCTGGGGTGAAAAGTTAAAGTTAAGTCGCTCAGTCATGTCCAACTCTTTGTGACCCCAGGCCCACCAGGCTTCTCCATGGGATTCTCCAAGCAAGAATAGTGGAGTGGGTTGCCATTTCCATCCCCAGGGGATCTTCCTGACCCAGGGATTGAACCCAGGTCTCCTGCATTGCAGGCAGACACTTTAACCCCTGAGCCAGGTGGGGGAGACATATTTCAGGTAACAGTTACCCAGCCTTTTGAGTCTCAGTTTACTCACATTTAAAACAATGGTGATAGTAACAGCCTGTGAGTTGTTCTGATGATAAACTGCCGCCAGGCAGTAAAACACTTAGCAGGGTGTGTAGAGCTTGGGGAATGCTAGCTGTGGTCTCCGCCACCATCAACAAAGGCACAGGAAGGAGATAACACCTATGGACACACTCAGCATCCGTGCCCTGAATTGCTGAGTGGGAAAGAAGGCACTGGGAGGGATGGACAAAGGAAAAAGAGAGATGGAAACACAATTTCCGCACCCGTGTCCCATTTCTGATACAAATCATCTCAGAGCAGAAAGTTGCTGTATCCACAGGAAATTCCAGCAGAGGAGGGTCCATTTAAAGATCTGACGTCTATGGACTTCCCTGGTGGTTCAGTGGTTAAGACTCCACACTTCCAATGCAGAGGGCACAGATTCGATCCCTGGTCAGGGAACTAAGATCCTAAATGCTACATGGCCAAAAAAAAAAAAAAAAAAAATCTGACTTCTAGACTTCAAACCAAATGTGGATCCAGGATGACAACAAGAAAAGAGAGATGAATTTTCCTTCCCTCAAAGAAGATCTAGTCATGCACAGAGCTGGTCACGCAGAGAAGAAGCAGTGGCCGGGTGACTGGCACCCCACTCTCGCAGGCACATTGCTGGGATGGAGTTTCACGTTCGGAGCTCTCCTGGCGATGACAGAGGCGGGCCTTCCGTCCCTGTTTCTCCAGGGAAAGTGCATGGCCATTCACCCAGTCACCCAGTGGCTGCGATCCCGGACACTGGCCATAGCAGCCAGCTGCTAAGACAACATTGCTAAGGCAGCCCGTGAAACCAGGGCGGGAAAGGGAGGCGATTTCTTGCTGAAGGGGAAAAGGGCCCCAAGAAAAAACAACCAAGCAAATGTGTTCCAGAAAGAAAGACTAACAGATGAACTTGGCGCCTCACTATTTCCTTCTTCACCCTCTCTCTGGTGTGTATGTGTGTGCTAAGTCATGTCAGTCGTGTCAGTCCACCCTATGGACTGTAGCCCCCCAGGCTCCTCTGACCATGGAATCTTCCATGCAAGAATGCTGGAATGGGTTGCCATTTCCTCTTCCAGGCTCCCTGGGGCTTGCTTTTAATTTATGATATTCGGTACCAAAGAGACTATCTATAGATTTAACATTGACATTCCCTTCATGCAGCAATCCTTGGAATTCCACTTGCTATAATTTCTATAGAGTGATATAAAAGACTTTTTTTTTAATAGACACATTATATTGAGTATCTTTTTCCAGTATGGGGGGTGGGGCGGGGAGGAGTTGAACAAGCTAACACACCCAAACTGACCTCTTTCAGCCTGCATCCAGGAAGAATGCTAAAGAGACAGACATTGGATTACAAACTGTGATGCTGTCTGTTGTCACAGAAAACTCCAATGGATGATGGCTCTAATCACATGATTTTCCCGCACAAGCAACTCAGACTCTCACCTGGCTTAAGGAAAGCATTTGTGTGTGGTCAATACGGCAATTTCAATAGGGCTTGTCTTTTCTCCTGTGGAGAAGGAAATGGCAACCTGTTCCAGTATTCTTGCCTAGAAAACCCCATGGATGGAGGAGCCTGGTAGGCTACCCTCCATGGGATCACAAAAAGTCAGACACAACTTCACTTTTACTTTCTTTCTCAATAACGTTGGTATACTTCATAAAATTGTGTATAGGTGTCCCATATACAGCAAAGCAAAAACAAAAGAACAATACACTCTGTTGCTGCTAATAAAAAATTTTGAAATTCCACATTAAAAGAAAGAAAGAAAGAAAGAAAAGGAGGGACTTACCTGGTAGTCCGGTGGTGAAGACTCCACGTTCCCAATGCAGGGAGCCTGGGTTCTATCCCTGGTCAGGCAATGAGATTCAGTGTGAATGCAGGGGGCCTGGGTTTGCCACAGCTGAGGTGTGGCACAGTCAAATAAATAAGTAAATGTTTTATTTTATTTTATTTTATTTTATTTTATTTTATTTTATTTTAAGGAAAAGCGAGATGTCAGATCTTTAGCACTAGACGCTTACTTAGTGAAAACTTTCCATTTTGCAAGGTGGAGCCAAGGAATTTCTTTCTCTCTCTGTCTACACCTCACCATCCATGATCATTATTCCTGCCTCGGCCCAGCTTCCACTGTATCGCCCTGGCTGCCAGCCCCAAGAACACCCTGGAAAGAAAAATAATGGCTTCCGAAGATGCTCATGTCCTAATTTCCCCCAAAGCGTGACTGGTTACAATAGAAAGTCAAGGTGAACAGAGGTCGTTAGTCAGCTGAGCTCAAAAAAGGGAGATTAGCCTGGATTTTCCAGATGAGACCTGATGTAATCCCAAGGGCTTCCTAGGTGGCACAAGTGGTAAAGAATCCACCAGCCAATGCAGGAGACACAAGAGCCAAGGGTTATAACCCTGAGTCAGGAAGATCTCTTGGAGAAAGAAATGGCAACCTGCTTTGGTATTCTTGCCTGGGAAATCCCATGGACAGAGGAACTTGGCGGGCTACAGTCCATCATGTGGTCGAAAAGAGTTGGACATGACTGAACACACACACACACACACACACACACACACTCATACACGCATAGAATATAAACACAGGGCCCTTAAATGCAGAAAAGGTGGTAGAAGCATGGTGTCAGAGTGATGTGATGTGAAAAAGACTAACCCAGCCATTGCTGGCCCTGAAGATGGAGAGAGGGAGTCAGTAGCCAAGATATGCAAGTGGCCTCCCAGATGATGGATGCACCATTCTCCCTGGGGCCTCCAGGAAGATACATGGCCTTGATGACATCATGATTTTTTAGCCCATGGAGACCCACTGCAGAATTCTGAATTACAGAACTACAAGAATCAATATATCTGTGTTGGGACTTCCTGACCATCCAGTGGTTAAGACTCTGTGCTTCCAATAAGATCCCACATGCCTCTCGGCCAAAAAAAAATTAAAACGGAAAAGTAATAAATCTGCGTTATCATAAGCCATTTAGTTTATGGCAGTTTGTTACGGCAGCCGTTGAAACTATTCACCATACCACCCCCGTGGCCTCTAGTGCTAAGGAAGCAGGCGACCTCCTGCTGACCCGTGGGTCTCCCTGCTGCCCTCGACCAGTTCTCAGACCTCTCATCCCCTGTTTAACCCACATGTCTGGTTTCCTGACTGGTCTGTGATGACGTAAGAACCATCAGAGCAAACTGGTATTTAGTCAAAAAGGTCAGACACTAACAGACAAAATGCTAGCTAATAAGCTAGTTATCTAAATAGAATCTTCAAATTTCTCCCTCTGAAGAATTTCCAGCGTGAAGGAATCTGCATTCATACACTAAATGTAAATGAGTTAAATGTTGTATGCTTGCATCTCTCATCAATTAAAACAAAAAAGTAAACATGGGAATGAAGACCTCAGATTACAGAATGTTCTTCCTAAAATCAAAAGCACATACATTCTACTTCAGTGTTTTGCCAGATCTGCCCAAACCTGTCCTAAATAACCAGTGCCATGAAAAACACCTCTCAAGCTTTAACCATGGCATTTTTCCCTGTTAGGATTTCACAAGAATATCAATAATGTGATCTTGCTGTCATTTTGGCAAAAATAATGTCATACATCATCCTTAGTTTCTTTCCCAAGAGGCCTTAGGTTTATCTAGAGAGGATTTTTTAAATGGAGTCAGTTTAGACCTTTAGTAAAAGCTGAAGTATTTTATCCCAGGTAGGATCTGCTGGATTATAGAACATTTGCTTTAAAAAGGTTTTGTAATTTAGTTACTTCTTTCTAGTACCTTTAAAGATGTTTTGTTTCAGAAAAAGGAAATTGACCAATTATAATGAAATGGTTTGCTTAGGGAAAAGGTCTCCTCTCTCATGTCTTTTCATACAACTGTTCTAGCTCATGTTCTTAAATTTACAAGACCAATTAAGGACCCTAGCAGGAGCCAATGTATCAGTTTCCTATTGCTGCTCTGTGTAACAAATTCCCACCAACGTAATACCTTAAAACAACACAGAAGTATCATTTATAGGTCTGGAGATCAGAAGAGCAAAATGAGTCTCATGGGGTCTGAATCAAGGTGTCAACAGAATCTGGTCATATCTAGCGGCTCAAAAGAAGAATTTGTTCTTCTCTTTTTGACCTCCTAGAGGCTGCTGACAGTCCTTGCTAATGGCCACACCCATCCAATCCCTGCTTCTCAGGGCCTTTTCCTCTGTCTCTGACTCCTCCTTTGTTGTTGTTGTTGTTCAGTTGCTAGGTCGTGTCCAACTCTTTGCAACCCCACGGACTGTAGCACGCCAGGTTTCCCTGCCCTTCACTCCCAGAGTTTGCTCAAACTCATGCCCATTGAGTTGATGATCCTATCTAATCATCTCATCCTCTGTCGCCCCCTTCTCCTCCTGCCCTCAATTTTTCCCAGCATCAGGGTCTTTTCCAAAGAGTCAGCTCTTTGCATCAGGTGGCCAAAGTATGGGAACTTCAGCATCAGTCCTTCCAATGAGTATTCAGGCTTAATTTCCTTTAGGATTTACTGGTTTGATCTCCTTGCTGCGCAAGGGACTCTCAAGAGTCTTCTCCAGCACCACAATAACAACGATGGGTCATACATAGGATAGCAGTTACAGGCGTGCCATTCAAAAAGGGTAAAAACCAAAGAAGAAAAGGAGTACGTGGGTCTCAGTCAGTGAATATCCACATGCAACCAGGCAAACTCCATGACATTTTAGGTCCTGGCAATGACTCTCTGTGGCTCTCAGTCCACAACTCCACCCTTTTTCTTGAAGGGTACTGTATGTTTGCAGCTGAGTACTTTTACCAGCCTGTCTCCAACCTGTGGAGTTTGGGGAGCCCACCAGCCTTACTTTATTTCATCCTCTTTATGTCCCTTTCCATCCAAGTGGCAGTGTGCCTGCTAGAATAACATTCTCAAAGCCTATGGGCCATTATTCAGCTTGCCACAGATCGCATGGACAGGATAATTAATAAAAGGAGGGAAACGTGACTTCTGGAGGGTGGACTTGGCTATCTACGTTATTATAAAGCACTATACACACAGAATGCAATCACTCCACGTTCTTAACTGTGGATTTAAGGCATGTCAGACCTTTAAATCTCAAGTTATACACAAGAACACGATATTATCTGAAAGACCTTTCAACTGTGATATATATCCTTACAGGAAAAGTCAGAATGAATGCTAAAAAGTAAAAGCTGGACTGCCTGGAGGATGCTTTTATGATTAATAAACAGAGAATAATTCTTAAAAGGAGGGAAGCTCAAATGACACAGGAGGCATTAGGAAGAGCTTCCTCCTAGGATCCCAAACGAACAGCAGGATGGTTCATGAAGCCATGGAACCTGCTTCCTAGAAAATTCTTAATCACTGTTTTGGAAATTAATGGCATCAAGAACTGTCTTTCTTGAGTCAGGGCCCCACTGCTGGTAAGGTGGACACTGAAAAAGTGGCAATCAACTACTTGGGAAAGCAATTTGGTAAAAACTAAAGAGTGATACCATACAACCCAGCAATCCCAGTCCTAGGTATATGCCCCAACTGAACTCTTGCAAATAGGTCCCTTTAAACATGCTTAAGACAAGGTGGCATATAATGGCAAAAAAATGTCAATAATCCAGCTGTCTATTGACAGAAAAATTGATAAAGACATTGTTATGGGCTTCCCAGGTGGTGCTCATGGTAAAGAACCTGCCTGCCAGTGCAGGAGACATGAGAGACCTGGTTTTGATCACTGGGTTGGGAAGATCCCCTGAGGAGGGCACGGCAACTCACTCCGGTATTCTTGCCTGGAGAATCTCATAGACTGGCAGGCTACAGTCCATGGGGTTGCAAAGAGTCGGACATTACTGAGCACGCACGCAACACAGCAACCATCATAAGCCTATGATGAGGTCCAATAACTTTGGACCTCATTTATGAAATGGGCATAAAATACCTGCTTCACTATGGTGAGTGTTAGATGGATGCAGAAGTAAAGCACCATGCAAATCCAATTTGTTTTTACTGCTTTGACTATTTAGCACTTCCTTGACAATCTTGGAGATTATAGTCTAGAAAATAGCCATGGAAGTCAAGATCAAGATCTCTTAGAAAATATTAAATTGGGGTAAAATAAAATATAATTAAAAGGGCACAGGAATTAAAAGTTCTAGAAGATGTTTGCTGCTTAAAAACATTAGTGTTACATTTGAATAATATTTTTAATTACTAACTTGAAAAATATAGCCATTTTCCTGAATGATCATATCTAGCTGTTCAAAAAATATTGCCTTGGATTATGGTCTACGATAGTTTTGCAATATTTGGGATATTGTTATTGTTTAGTTGCTAAGTCATGTCCTACTCTTTGTGACCCCAAGAACTGTAGCCTGCCAGGGTCCTTCTGTCCATGGGATTTCCCCAGACAAGAATACTGGAGTGGTTGCCACTTCCTTCTCCAATATTTGGGGTGCTGTGCTGTGCTAAGTCGATTTAGTTGTATCCGACACTTTGTGACCCTATGGACTATAGCCCTCCAGGCTCCTCTGCCCATGGGTTTTCTCAGGCAAGAATACTGTAGTGGGTTGCCATCCCTCCTCCAGGAAATATTTGGAGTATACTTGTGCAAAAAATTAACCAAATTTCAGATACGTGAATGAGTTTTGAGATGAAGGGGAAGCAATAATTATTATTGTGCTATTTCATGAAGGACCTTGAACTAAATCTCATGTATTTATTAAAAGGTCATGGATTTCTGAATTATATTCTACAGAAATTACACTGTGACATCTTAAAACTTCAGTTGGCAAAACTAAGGAGTTTGCTATCCCTTGACCTTCTACATCACGTCTCTTCTTTTCAAAGATCTGATCAAATTGCTGCTCTATTCTTTTAGACCCATTGTTAATATGGAAATTCCAATGTACTTTTCCATCCCACAGAGTCCCTTTCCTGGGACCTACTGACATACCTATTTGTTCACTATCTGTGAAAACAAGATACCTACGATTTTCTTCTCTAAGATATTACAGACCCTGATGGGTTCCATTCCCATCCCAATGGTCACTGGCCATCCCTTTTAAAACACTATAATGACTTACCTACCAGCTTTCTGTCCTGATCTCACTGACTACGTTTTGCAGAGGTAGCTTTGTACCATGAGGATTTCTCTGCAGTTCACCTCTTTTTTAAAAAAATAATTTATTCTTGTGGCTATGCTGGGTCTTCATTGTTGCTCGTGGGTTTTCTCTAGTTGTGGCAGGTAGGGGCTACTCTCTAGTTGTGGTCCAAGGGCTTCTTTCTGCAGTGGCTTCTCTTGGGAGCACAGGTTGCAGAGCACGCGGGCTTCAGCAGTGGAGGTTCCAAGGGCTCTAGAGCACAGACCCAGTAGCTGTGGCTCAGGGATTAGTTGTCCCGAAGCATGTGGCATCTTCCCTGACCAGGGATCAAACCCATGTCCCCTGCATTGGCAGGCAGATTCTTCACCACTGGACCATCAGGGAAGCCCGCTTCACCTTTTTCATTTCAAGTACCTTTTATTAGCTCTTACAGTGCACGTCCCAAGACAATCTTTGATTCTCCACTTACATTTAAGTTTTCTATATGTAAATGCAGTGAGGTTTGGACTCACAGCTCTCTCCATTTCTAATTACCTTCCCTGAATCCAGGGTTTCCCAACCTTGGCACTGTTGACATCTTGAACAACACAGTTCTTCATTTTGGGGGTAGGGGTGCTATCCTGTGCATTGTAGAATAGGATATTTAGCAATATCTCTGGTCTCTACCCCTTAATGCCAGTACCTGAATTCTCACCTCCCCCAACCAAAAATAGTTCCAGATATTATCAAATTCTAGGAAAGGAAAAGAGGGTTTCCAGTAAAGAGGGGGCACAGAATCTTTCCTGGCTGATAACAACTACCCACCTCAAAGTCGTTTTGTTTGTTGTTTTTTTTTTTTTTTTTTCACTTGATACTGGTTTTCTTCTTAAGTAATATTTTACAGTAACCAGTTGTCTCATTTGCCTAAGACTAGGGGTTTTCCAGGAGACAGACTTTTCAGTGCTAAGATGGACAAAGTTCTGGACATACCAAGACAAATTAGTCATCCCACTGGGTAATAGGAGTTTTAAATCCTTACAAGTCCACCAATATCTTCCTTTCATTCTGTCAGTTAATCATAATCTTGGCTAAGCATTCAATTCCTGGTCTTAGCTCTGTATTCACAGTAGCCAAAGCACATTACTGCCTATTTTCCAGCACAAGAGTGACATGTAAACAATCCAAGTCTAGTCTGGTTTCTGAATAAAAGTTTGATGTATCAGTCCTTCTTATCCCCACATCCCTGCTAAGTTGCTTCAGTCGTGTCTGACTCTTTGTGATTCCAGGGACTGCAGCCTGCCAGTCCCTGGGATTCTCCAGGCAGGAATACTGGAGTGGGTTGCCATTTCCTCCTCCAGGGGATCTTTCCAATCCAGGGATGATATCCATGTTTCATATCTCTCTTGCACTGGCAGGTGGGTTCTTCACCACTAGTGCCACCTGGGAAGCCCTTCTTATTCCTGCTTTTCTATAAATAAATAATGTACTCCCCCATCCCACCCTGGGGCTTCTTTAAAGATTTGTTTTATCTTTGATTTTCTAAAGTTTAAATGTGCTATGTCTCAGTGGGTTTTTTTTCCCTTTTGTATTTATCCTGCCTGGTGTTTTCTGAAGTTCCTGGCTCTGTGGTTCCATGTCTATCATTAATTTTAGGAAATTTCCAATCATCATTGTTTCAATGCTTTCTTCCATTCCTCTCTCTTTCTTCTTGCCTATTATGCATATGTAACACCTTTTGTAATTGTCCCATGGTTCCTGCATATCCTGTTGGAACTTTTTCATTCTATCTCTTTGTGTTGTTTCGTAAGTGCCTACTGACATTTCAAGATCATTGATTCTTTCCTCAGCTGTGTCCAGACTATTGGAGAGTCCATCAAAGGCATTTTTCAGTTCTGGTTTTTCCCTTCATTTTTTTTTTCAAGCCTTCCTTTTGGTTCTTAGAGTTTCCATCTCCCTGTTTATATTACCCATTTCTTCTTGCGTGTTGTCCTCTTATTGAATTAGGATTTTTAGCCTATTGATCATAGCTGTCTTAAATTCCCAGTCTGATAATTCCAACATCTGCCATATCTGAGTCTGGTTCTGATACTTGCTTTGTCTCTTCAAACTGTGCATTGTGTCTCTTAGTATGTCTTATAATTTTTTGCTGAAAGCTGGGTATGAGGCACTAGGTAAAAGGAACCTGGTTCTGATTCCCGTGGAGGTTTCTGCTTCAGCACCTCTGCTCCAAAAAACTGTGATCCTCTGATTCTGCCTACAGCACTCTAATTCGGGAGGGGCGGCAGTTTGCCCTTTGACTTTGGTCTCTGATGGATCTAATAAGTGGTGTTGATTTTCAGCTTGTTAATTTTTTTCTTGCTGTGAGGGCTGGAATAATGACTTCTAAGCTTTTTATAAGCCGTACTGAAAGGCAAGGATCCTCCCTTCTGTTTCTACCAACAGTAAGAACACTACTGTCTAGCACAGGGGAACTCTGCTCTGTTATGTGGCAGCCTGGATGAGGGGGGAGTTTGGGGGAGGATGGACACATATATAGGTATGGTTGAGTTGCTTTGCCATCCACCTGAAACTATCACAACATTATTAATCGGCTAGACTCCAATATAAAATAAAAAGTTTAAAAAATAAAAAGAATACTCATCTCTGCAGACCAAGATACGATTTACTTGCCTCACCCAGGCTCTCCCCATTAACTCCAGGCTCTTGTCAAACAAACAGAGCAGAAATCCTGCCTCAACCTTGGAATCTGCCAGAGACAAGGCCATCCAGCCTCATACCCTCCAGCCTGGCATGCCTGCTGGCTTCAGCAAGCATTGGCTCAGGAGAAGAAGCCTGGACACATTCAAGTTGCCATCTTTCCAGAACTCTTTTTAATCCACCTGGACCCGATTAGTTGCCAAACCAAATGTAGATTCTGCCTTTTCTCTTTTTCTACCCCCCTCTGCCCCCCGCTGCTTCCAGCCTGGCCCAGGTCCCGACTCCTTCTGCTCGCTCTTCCTCACAGGGCATTCTACCAGCTTCCGCTCGGCAGGTCTCTTCCCAAACCATCCCAGTTCAGTCCTCACTATCAGTGAAGCATGACTTGGATCATGTCACTGCCTCCTCAGAAACTGTCAGTGTCTTCCATCGCTTTCTGGATTAAACACAACATGCCTCGTCCTGACGTGTAGAGCCAACCTACATTCCTAATCTTAACTCTTACTGATTCCCTACAAACAACCTTCTGCCAGCCAAATTACAATTACAGCATTTTTCCAACACCTGGGCATTTTCTATTCCTTCCCTTTGCCTTATCTTTTCAATTCTGCCATTTTAAAATTCTTTCTCAGTTTGCCAAATTCTTAGCCACTGTTCCAACACCATCTCCTTTCTAAAGGGACCCACCACACACACCATGACCTCACAACTAAAAGCTAGTTCTTGTGGCCCTTTCTCTCTCCTCTGTGAACCTCCAGGTCACTTTCACTTTCAGCATTTAATACCCTCTTTTATTAGAGTGTGATTGTCCTTCAGACACCTGTCTTTTCTATAATACTTCTAGTTCCTTGAGATAAGCTGTGCCATACCAATCTCCATTTCCTTCCGTAACATCTAACACTATGCTCTGCAAGCAGTACATGCTCAGCAAACATATCTTTAATGGAAATTGTGTTATTTTAAGAAGGCAACTCATGGGTTTCAGCACAGTCATTATGGTTCTGATGTATTGGATAAAAGAGATGAAACAATACCCCTGACATTCACAAGGGAAAGAAGGAATGGGGATCAGATGAATCCCAAATAGTAGGACTCAGAAATGCTCGTCTTCCTATTGCATGCATGCATGCTCAGCTGCTTCAGCTGTGTCTGACTCTTTGCAGCCCCATGGACTGCAGCCCACCAGTCTCCTCCGTCCATGGGATTTTCCAGGCAAGAATACTGGAGTAGGTTGCCATGCCTTCCTCCAGGGGATCTTCCCAACCCAGGGATCAAACCCATGTCTCCCATTCGCAAATGGATTCTTTACTGCTGAGCCACCAAGGAAGCCCCACCTGCCTCTTACTTCCTCCTTTGTTACATCTCTGTAAAAAGCTATGTGTTGACCAACTCTCCACAAGTTAACTCCATTTTCTACCTTAACTTAACTTTCTCTCTTACTTAGTGGCCATTTTATTCAAAGGAACAAAGTTTTTAATCACTTCATGAATATTACTATACATGTGCTTGGTGTAGGTGACAGAGGACCCTGGCAGGTTACAGTCCATGAGGTCACAGAAAAGTCGGACATGACTTAGTGACTAAACAACAGCAACAAACCAGGAAAGATACTGGCAGTCAGGGAGCCTTGCAATATGTGTTGTCAGGTTTTTTAATTTCCCCAAAATAACAAATTACTATAAATTATGGACTTCACACTGTTTTTCAATTGTTAAATCCTTATTGTGAAGAAATTACTTTACTAAGATGTGGCTCAGACGGTAAAACGTCTGTCTACAATGCGGGAAACCAGGGTTCGATCCCTGGGTCAGGAAGATCCTCTGGAGAAGGAAATGGCAATCCATTCCAGTACTATTGCCTGGAAAATCCCATGGACAGGGGAGCTTGGTAGGCTACAGTCCATGGGGTCGCAAAGAGTCGAACATGACTGAGCGACTTCATTTTCACACACAATTTATCTACCACCTGCCATTGATAAGCTTTAGTGCCAGCAACATATAAGTCCAGGTGTGGAATATTCCCCCTTAGCCCCACTAGCTTAACCTCCACCTCACTAGAAACCACACAGCTACAATGATAGTCAACATCAACATTCTCAGCCGCTAGAGCAAGATAAATTTTCTCTGGTGACTTTTTTATTGTGATAAAATACATGTAAGATTCACAATGACTGACATTTAATGCGTTCATAGTGCCATGCAGCCATCAGTATTAACTAGCACCGGATATTTGTCGTTCAGTTGCTAAGTCCTGTCCAACTCTTAACAGTCCCACGGACTTTAGCATGCCAGGATCCTCTGTATGTGGGGTTCTCCAGGCAAGAGTAATGGAGTGGGTAGACATTTGCTTCTCCAGGGGAAATTCTCAGACCAAGGATCAAGCCCACATCTCCTATAATGGCAGGCAGAATCTTTACCATTGAGCTACCAGGGAAGCCCACCAGATATTTTTACTTTTATTTTCTTAATGCTTTTTCTAAAATAAATAAAGACGATTTTCCATAATGTAAATAGATATTAATTTTGCCGAATTGACATTTTCGGTCTCTGAGATGCACCAGCTTTTGTCAATAGGACAAATAACCCAAAAGAAAGAATTACTGCTAGATCCCTTTTTTGGTTTGTGTAGAGGCATTTTGAGAGTATAGGCAATTGACAGCCATCTGCCTTGGGAGGACGGGCAGGTGACATGGTTTTTCTAGCCTCTGGCAAGTACGCTCCTGGAACTATAACAAACCTGGATGAAACACAGGAGACCCAAGACCTTGGCACATTTTCACCTAAGCCAAGTCACACCATTAAACCTCAGTTAGGAAATATCAATAACTTGGGGAAAGTGGATTGCAGTTTAGCATATTACCAGCTGTCAGCACCTCAGGAACTCAACTGAACAGCCAGGGAATTGAGATATGAAAAGTAAAGAAAGAAATCGCACAGGTCTCCTTTAATATCATCGGTGACACGACTCCCCCAGCCTCACAGCACTGCCTCTCCCCAACTGAAACCAATGTAAACAATAAAACAGACGTTTCATTTTGTTTTTAAAGAAACAGGGAACAGAGAGATTGTAAAATTCCAGAAATATAAAAGCTGATGTCTCAAAGACTGCTACTCTTTCTACGCTTATATTTTATAATATAAACCAGATGTTTTGAATTTTCCAAATAACCTCTTTTAGAGAAATAATGCCTTAGTCTTTGGCATGCTTTTGATCTTATGTCAATTATTCCTACCTACTTTTTTTTCTTCAACCTTCACAAATGTTTTCAGAAAAATCAAATATAAATAGCCCCTAACTGGGCTAATTTGAATTTGCAGCTGTTCATCTTAACATTGAATATTTATCATATAAAAGGATATTGGTTTTGAAAAATTTGAACTTAATGAGAAAAACGCATAGGCATATCCAGAGACATGGCAGATTTGATTCCAGACAACCACAGTAAAGCTGCTGCTGCTGCTGCTGCTGAGTCGCTTCAGTCGTGTCCGACTCTGTGTGACCCCAGAGATGGCAGCCCACCAGGCTCCCCCGTCCCTGGGATTCTCCAGGCAAGAACACTGAAGTGGGTTGCCATTGCCTTCTCCAATGCATGAAACTGAAAAGTGAAAGTGAAGTCGCTCAGTTGTGTCTGACTCCTAGCAACCCCATGGACTGCAGCCTACTGGGCTTCTCTGTCCATGGGATTTTCCAGGCCAGAGTACTGGAGTGGGGTGCCATTGCCTTCTCCGACAGTAAAGCTAATACTGCAAGAAAGTGAATCTCACAAATCTGCTGGTTTCTAGTGTAAGTGCATGTAACAGTTATGTTTACACTAAACTATGGTCTATTAAGTGTGCAATAGTGTTATTTCTAAAAAAAAAAAAAAAAAACAAAAAAACTAGTGTACATATGTTAGTTAAAAAGCACTTTATTGCTAAAAAATGCTAACCATCATCTAAGCCTTCAGAAATTTGTAGTAGTAACATCCAAGATCATGATCATCATCACAAACATGGTAATGAAAAGATTTGAAGTATTTCAAGAATTATCAAAATTGATGCTTTTGCACTGTGGTGCTGGAGAAGACTCTTGAGAGTCCCTTGGACAGCAAGGAAGTCAAACCAGTCAGTCCTAAAGGAAATCAACCCTGAATATTCATTGGAAGGACTGATGCTGAAGCTGAAACTCCAATACTTTGGCCAGCTGATGTGAAGAGCTGACACTGAAAAAACCCTGATGCCGGGAAAGATTGAAGGCAGGAGGAGAAGGGGGCGACAGAGGATGAGATGTTTGGATGGCATCACTGACTCAATGGACATGAGTTTGAGCAAACACTGGGAGATGGTAAAGGACAGGGAAGCCTGGCATGCTGCAGTCCATGGGATAGCAAAGAGTCGGACAGACCTGAGCGGCTAAACAACATCAACAATCAAAATGGATGCAAAGACACATACTGAACAAACACCACTGGAAACTGGCACCAGTAGACTTGTTTACTCAAGGTTGCCACAAACCTTCAACTTGTAAAAAAGCAATAATCTGTGAAGTGCAATAAGGTGAGCTGTGCCTGCAGAGAACTCTTTTGACCTCACAGGGTCTAATTCTTAGAAAATTTCAAAGGAAACATCATTCGGGGTAGTTACTAAACTAAGATAAAAAGAATGGCCCGATATACACAAAAATGCCTGAGGTCTCTACACTGGTGGATTTCACAGACCAGCATCAAAAATGTGGAGAAGGCAATGGCACCCCACTCCAATACTCTTGCCTGGAAAATCCCATGGATGGAGGAGCCTGGTAGGCTGCAGTCCATGGGGTCGCTAAGAGTCGGACACGACTGAGCGACTTCACTTTCACTTTTCAGTTTCATGCACTGGAGAAGGAAATGGCAACCCACTCCAGTGTTCTTGCCTGGAGAATCCCAGGGATGGGGGAGCCAGGTGGGCTGCCATCTATGGGGTCACACAGAGTCGGACACGACTGAAGCGACTTAGCAGCAGCAGCATCAAAAATGAGGAAAGGAAAATTCTTGAGTTCAACAACTGTCCTTGAACTTGTTAGATTTATTGTTAAAGTGAAAAATACAACCAGTTTTAGAATGAATTAAATTAAATCTTCTGAGGTTTCACTCTGAATCTTGACAGTTTGCATGCCTTTCAGACTCTATAGAAAACCCAGCAGGTAACACAAATCAAAATGGCCATAAAAAATAGGTATAAGCTACAACTTGCAATTTCCATACTTTCTGACCAAGATACTACCTCTTGCCACACCCTGGTCCCTGCCATGGCCCTATGGCCAGAGATGGCAGATAAACAAATATACAAACACAGCACCCAAATATCCTACTCCAAATTAGGGAACAAAGTCATCACTGGTGCCTCATGACACAGCACAGGGGAGCAATTCCTATGTGTGTGTGTATGTCTTGGTCCCCCAGATATTTAAAATAACCACACTGCAGAATGTCAAACAAATAAACCCCTCTCCTTCCCACAGCCTGTAACACGCAGCTTCTTTTATCAGCTGCCTGGTGCGCCCTTTAGACAAGCACCCCTATTGGGTAGACCATGTGGTCACGGATGCTATCTAGGATCTAGTCCTGAGTCTGGATGGGGTTCTATTTTAAACTTCAGATCAGCACGCCCCTCAGCTTCCCCCGCCCCCAGCACTACTTGTTAAAACAATAGGACTGCAGGGCCGGTCTGATCTCAAGTCAAGCCAGCTCAGTCTAGCTCAAGGACACAAAGGCTGTGGGAGGAGGACGGAGTCCGGGAGCTGGCAACCGCCAGGCCACACCAGCAGCACAGACTCAAAGGCCCCTGGGCGTCGTTACGTGGCTCCAGCATAGTCCAGGGTCCACTGAGGCTGCCGATGCTCTGCCAGCTGCAGGAGGGGAGCCTGGACAAGCGCTTTGCTTGACCCAAGGAGCTTGCTCTCATACTCCTCCCCTTCCAGCTCTGACTTCAGGCCTCGGTCTGCTGGCAAAAGTTTGGCGAGTGTTTCATTTTGAAGGACTTGTTGGCTTTTAGGAGTTCAGGAATAGATGAAAGCTATTGATTCTGGGAAAAGGAGATAATCTGGTTTCTAGGCCAAGGTCTGGCCCAAATCCAATAATACGTTTTGGTAAATATTTCAAGGACCAAATACAACAATCTGAAACAGGAGCCCTAGCCTGAGAGTAAGGCTTAGTAGCTCTTGGGGAGACATCGTAATGGCCTAGCTGGAGGTTTGCAAGGGGAGAGGATAAGAGAGGAAAAGCGTGATTGCCAGAAGATGAAAAATAGGCCTAAATCTTAGTGTCAGGGCTCTGGCCTTCTTCCAATGGGACATATTAGAATGGGTATTGGGGTGATACAGCAGGAGCCACTGAGCTGACGTACTCTCCTGATGAAGCCACCCAAACAGCTGGCAAGCTGCCCTGCTCCACCCATCTCCATGAGCTCACCACAACATGGGAGCATCTGGTACATTCATCATCCTCTCCCAGCATGAATGGGTGCTTAGGAGGTAGATAATTTCGTGGGCATATGTGTCTGTATTATCACACAGATGCAGATATGACGATTATTTCATAATAGAAGTGGAACACAGCTCAGCTTTGCCTGACTTTTGATCCTGCCAGCGCTGTAGAAAAATTCAGGCTGATCTGTTCCATAGACAGGAAATGGAAGGACAGAAGGAGAGAGAGATTACAGGTCACTCTGTGCATTACCTAACACGTGCTGTGATCTTGGCCCTTTCTTGCAGAGATCTGATTTCACAGGGAGGAGGAAAAGGCAAGTGGGAGACAAAGAGGCTGCCACCAGGCATGCACACACTTTCCATCCCTGTGTGAAACTAAAAAATAGGACAGGGTCATGTAAATAAGGCAAAAGCGTATCAACAGACCACATGCTGTAAAATGGTGCCAAAAAAAAAAAAGAGAGAGAGAGAAAACAAGAGAGAACAAATAAATGAAAGAAGAAAGAAATGCGTAAAACTGATTTTTCCTTAAGAGAACTTTCTTTTGAATCAGATCAGAGTACCCTCCTTGTTTTATTTCACATTGAGTACATAGATACGTAGGCATCCATAGAGATAAATAATTTTTTTAATTTATTCATTTATTTTTCGCTGCAGAGTCTTTGCTGCTGCACGGGGCTTTCTCTAGTTGCAGCGAGTGGGGGTTACTCTCTAGTTGTGGTGTGGCATACGGAATCCCTCCTGGTCACGGGATCGAACCCAGATCTCCTGTAATGGCAGATGAATTCTTAACCACCGGACTCCCAGGGAAATCCGAAATAAATAATTCTCTACTTTAGATGTTAAACTCGGTGAGAACCATGTATGGTACTAGTCCTCGTTTAATTCCATAGCCTCAAACTCTTGGTAGAAAATCTAATATTACATTTTTTTTCTCATCTAATTTGGAAAGATTTGAAAGATGTAGGGGAAAAAGGAAGTTAAATAGGATATGTGAAAACAGAGTACTCTGAACTTGAATTGATTGAACTATAAAAAGAAGCGGGGAAGGAGGCATTGTGGCCCAAGCCATGGAGCCCACCATATTCCATTGGTAACCAAAGCAGCGATGCTTAGTCAATATGGCCCAGGACACCCTGGGTATTTTCTGAGAAGAGCATGTGTGAAAGGGGAGCAAGGATAAACGAGGGAAACCAGTACTCAACCAACCATTCACATTCATGAGCAATCACAGATTAGGTGTTTTCACCGTACTATGTCTGGAAGAGGGCATGGCAACCCCCTCCAGTGTTCTTGACTGGAGAATCCCCATAGACAGAGGAGCCTGGTGGGCTACAGTCCATGTGGTCACAAAGAGTCAAACACAACCGAGCGACTAAGCACACTGTACTGTGTGCATTATTTTCAAATATCTTTTGATAGTGATATCTAACACAATTCCACAGTGTTAAGAGAACAGACTCAGTATGGTTTCAATACTTTTAGACCATGAAATTTCTGCACCTTGTTTCATGTCCCTGGATATGTTCCAGTGTCTCCTGGCTTATAATCTATGGGACCTTGAATAGAATTTGTATCCCACTATTGTATGAAAATTGTGTAAATCTTAGTTATGTTGAATTGATTCACAGTGCTTTTCAGGTCTACTATATCCTTCTACTTTTCTGTATATTTGTTCTATTCATTTTTGAGAGTTTGATATTGAAACTCCAATGAAAAATCTTAGTTTATCTACTTAGAAAAATGATTTTAATATAATAATGGAACTATATGTACCTTGTTCTGTGTTTTCCAAGTCTCCTGTAAATATGTTATCAACTTTCATAATTTAAAACATAAAAAAGAAAGGGAAAAAATAGAGTGATTTTCTTATAGAAAAGATACATAAATAAATAATAAAGAAATAAATTAGCTTATAATTTGGGAAATACTTCTGTTTGCATCATATTTAGAGGAGCTTCAATCATAGCGAAAAGTTAGGAAGATGTGACGAATGTAAAAGTCACTTCATTTTAATCTGGATCTAGTTCATGCATCTGAGAAATGGTCCTATTGGCTCAACTCTGATACCCCTCTGGCAGCCTCTGCAGAGGTTGCACCTGATCGGCACTGGAGGGTGCTTATACGTTTTTATCCAGATAATTCTTTTTTTTTTCATATAATGTTCTTTATTTCCCTTCTCCAACACTCCTGTTTCACTCATACCCCATCTGGTTGTCCACCATTTCCTCTTTCCCTCCCTGAGCAAAACTCATGAAAAGAGGCATCTCAGTTTATTGTCTTTGCTTCTTCACCGCCGACCTCTCCACTCAACTCTAGACACTAGTCCTGAGCACTCCATCAGAATTCATCAGTGCTGTCAGTAATAGTGACTTTGCCAAGTCCGGTAATTCTGTGTTTTTTTTACTTGAGTTCTCAATTATACTGATAGAATCGATCACCCTTCTTGAAATATTTTCCTCCTATTTCCCTAGCTGCTTCTCAATCTCCTTTGCTAGATTTTTCTGCCTATTTCTATCTTATGAAATGAGAACTCCAGGATTCAGTCCTTAGTACACTGTGAATATACCCACTCCTCCTTAAGCAATCCTGTCCACTCTATGGTCTTATATATACCAAGCCACAGTAAACAGTGTACAAAAGGTTGGTACAGTTCAGGAGTTAGCATCATATACTATAAGGTTGACCAGAGCTTAGCTTGAAAAACAAGGTAACATTATACTTAGTAAAAGTTAAATTATAACTACACAGTAGTTCCTAGGACAGAGAATAAGTTTTTTTTGTGTGACAATTTTCTGACAAAATGGAGAGACACAATGTGACGGGTCTTCCCATATGACTTTCAAGGCACAACCATAAAAGGATAATCTTTGCTGCATCAGCTTGATGTAGGTCATAAGGCTCTTGGGCTCCATGGACAGGGCAGCCTGACGCTCTCAGAGACAGGTCTGCAGGCACGGCTGACAGTCCAGAGAGGAGCACCCGCTCAGGAGGACGCCCAGGGTCTTCCAGAGGGTGAGGCTCGGGCTCTGCTGGGCGCTGAGCTACATGGGAGTCTGAGGAGGTCGCAGTCACGTGCTGGGAAGAGCTGATTTGAGAGGATGAAACTGACAAGTTAGAGGAAAACATCCGTCCTGACATGACAGCAGGCGAATGTCTAAGTCCAAATGTTTGAGACACCCACTTCAGTTTAGCTACCGAGGCCTGTAAATTCCTCTTTTTCTGAATCAGTTTAGGCTGTCTTTTGTAAACAGCAGTGTCTTAAAGAGCACTGTTGAAATAAAAGACTTGGAACAGTCATCAGAGGAGACAGCAGGCAGACCTAGTCCCAAGGAAGAAGCCCAGCTCTAGCAACAACTGTCCAGCCCCGAGAAGACTGCAACAGATGGTCTCATTTGAGTGGCCAACAGTAACGTTTAAATTTCAAAAATTATTTATCCTGTTTCCTAATATTACTTAAACCACACAGTTTCACGAGGCAGGGTAAACTTGAAATCCATGAAATAATAATGATCTTTCAAAATTTAGTAGCTGATCTACACATCAGCAAGACAAGTTAGATTAAATCATATTTAACAAAAAGCATTTTGTGACATCGGTGTCCATACTCATCTTTAATATGAGTCAGTTTTTCAAAAGGGGGAAGACGTAGGGGAATTTCAAAAACAAAGTGAGACCAGATTTGCTTTCATCTCTGCTCAGTTTCTATAATGGAAGGATGGACCCACATCATTTCTTCACCAGTTTTCTTTGTTGCCAGCATCTCACACGTTCTGTCCTCCATGCTAAGGAAGGAACAGTTTGCTGGGTGACACCACTCTAACTGCTACCAGAGTCGCTAGGTTTGAGTTCAGTTCAGTTCAGTTCAGTCGCTCAGTCGTGTCTTCTTTGCGACCCCATGAATTGCAGCACGCCAGGCCTCCCTGTCCATCACCAACTCCCTGAGTTCACTCAAACTCCCGTCCATCGAGTTGGTGATGTCATCCAGCCATCTCATCCTCTGTCGTCCCCTTCTCCTCCTGCTCCCAATCCCTCCCAGCATCAGAGTTTTTTCTAATGAGTCAACTCTTTGCATGAGGTGGCCAAAGTACTGGAGTTTCAGTTTTAGCATCATTCCTGCCAAAGAACACCCAGGACTGATCTCCTCTAGAATGGACTGGTTGGATCTCCTTGCAGTTCAAGGGACTCTCAAGAGTCTTCTCCAACACCACAGTTCAAAAGCATCAATTCTTCGGTGCTCAGCTTTCTTTTGACAAAATATGGCAAATATCTTTTGGAATCTTCTGTAGTAACTTCAGGAGGTGTAGGTGTTTTAAGAAGATTCTCGTAAGAAGAAATCGTAGGAGAAGAGGGACCTGCAAAATTCTCAAAGCATTTGCCTGAATTTGAAACTAACGATGCACTTTTTTTCATTTCCAGATCATTTGATGAAGGGCTTCCCTGGTGGTGCAGAGATTAAAAGCGTCTGCCTGCAATGTGGGAGACCTGGGTTCTATCCCTGGGTCAGGAAGATCCCCTGGAGGAGGAAATGGCAACCCACTCCAGTATTCTTGCCTGGAGAATCCCATGGATGGAGGAGCTTGGTGGGCTATAGTCCACGGGTCACAAAGGGTTGGACACGACTGAGCGACTTCACTTTCACTTTCACTTGCTTTTGATAATGGATAATTT
The DNA here is from genome assembly GCA_006410935.1 of Redunca redunca. NCBI lineage: Eukaryota > Metazoa > Chordata > Mammalia > Artiodactyla > Bovidae > Redunca > Redunca redunca. The sequence continues at coordinate 33,192 of SJYQ01018871.1, forward strand.
GTGGATACCAAAGCCATGGTGCTCTTTGCAGAAGGGACTTTCAAACCAGTGCAGAAGGGAGAATGGGTGTGCTCAGCATCATTTTTTTCCAACGGCTGGGTCTTGAGGCCAGAAGTGGCAAAGACATTATCATTGGGCCCTCATTCTATTTCTATGGTCTCCTCACTGTTAGTCTTCACATTTTTAAGTCCAATTGTGTAATCGTCATTTAAGCACATAGTATATTCAGAGATACCAAAGTGTTCTAATTTAGGAGTTACAACACTCAAAATCATCCATCTTTAGAGCATGTTTTGGAGTTTTTCCTAGTGGCTTCCCTGGTGGCTCAGAGGTTAAAGTGTCTGACTGCAATGCGGGAGACCTGGGTTCAATCCCTGGGTCAGGAAGATCCCCTGGAGAAGGAAATGGCAACCACTCCAGTATTCTTGCCTGGAGAATCCCATGGACTGAGGAGCCTGGTGGGCTGCAGTCCACAGGGTCACAAAGAGTTGGACATGACTGAGTGACTTTACTTACTTACTATTTGGAAAATGAAGTTAAAATTTTTGGCTCTTCCTTCTGGTTGTTTACTGCTCAGGGTGAGTTTGGCAGAACTTGGGATACAATGTATACTCAAGTAGTATTTAGTGCTCTAAGCACTTCTGTTTCTGAGAAGTCATCGGGTAGTTCACAACTTTTTGATTTTGGACTTGAGTAGTACATTGTATCCCAAGTTCTGCCAAACTCACCCCAAGCAGTAAACAACCGGAAGAAAGAGCCAAAAAAGATCTTCATGACCCAGATAATCATGATGGTGTGATCACTTACCTAGAGCCAGACATCCTGGAATGTGAAGTCAAGTGGGCCTCAGAAAGCATCACTACGAACAAAGCTAGTGGAGGTGATGGGATTCCAGTTGAGCTATTTCAAACCCTGGAAGATGATGCTGTGAAAGTGCTGCACTCAATATGCCAGCAAATTTGGAAAACTCAGCAGTGGCCACAGGACTGGAAAAGGTCAGTTTTCATTCCAATCCCAAAGAAAGGCAATGCCAAAGAATGCTCAAACTACCACACAATTGCACTCATCTCACATGCTAGTAAAGTAATGCTCAAAATTCTCCAAGCCAGGCTTTAGCAATACGTGAACCATGAACTTCCAGATGTTCAAGCTGGTTTTAGAAAAGGCAGAGGAACCAGAGATCAAATTGCCAACACCGGTTGGATCATGGAAAAAGCAAGAGAGTTCCAGAAAAACATTTATTTCTGCTTTATTGACTATGCCAAAGACTTTGACTGTGTAAACCACAAGAAACTGTGGAAAATCCTGAAAGAGATGGGAATACCAGACCACCTGTCCTGCCTCTTGAGAAATCTGTATGCAGGTCAGGAAGCAACAGTTA